>JADHZB010000845.1:0-5000 GCA_015657535.1 Nephromyces sp. MM_2019
ACCCACACACACATACACATTCACATACATAAACCCACACACACACACACACCCACACACACACACATACACATTCACATACATAAACCCACACACACACACACACCCACACACACACACACACACACCTAGATACAAGTTTTAAGGGGAAGCCTAATGATTGTATATAGGACTCCTTAAGTTGCAAATTGGAGAGGGTAATGCTACCGGTAAGAATGGAGGCAAAATTAATTTGTGATTTGTCCAATACCTCCAAATATTCCCCAATAAATTTATTGAGTATGTTAACAATGAGTGATGCCATTGTTTTACATTGTCTATATTAAAAAATGTGTGTGTGTGTAGATATGTGTGTGTGTGTAGATATGTGTGTGTGTGTAGATATGTGTGTGTGTGTAGATATGTGTGTGTGTGTAGATATGTGTGTGTGTTTAAAAGTGTGTCATTGTATGTTAAGGTGTGTGTGTATATGTATGTGTTTAAAAGTGTGTCATTGTATGCTGAGGTATGTATATTGATGTGTGTATGTGTGTATGAAGATATATCATCATATTGATGTGTGTGCTTATGTGTGTGTGTGTGTGTTTGTAGTTGGGTGTGGGTGTGGGTCTGGGTGTGTAGAGGGGTAAGTGTGTGTAGAGGGGTAAGTGTGTGTAGAAGGTTAAGTGTGTATAATACTATAGGATCCTAAGTGTGTGTATGATGTATAATGAGAAATATAATTATTACTGGGTGATAAGGTTACAATGTTTAAGTGTGTGTGTGTATAATTGATAGGTATGGGTATTTGTGAGTAAAATATTTAAGAGTATGCACCCAAATGTCAAAAAATTTGATTAAATTTTAAAATAATTAATATATATGTATAATGTGTGTGTATGTAATATGTATATATGTTTTTGTTTATATGCCTACACACATTCTGTTGAAAAAGTTCAAATTTGACTTTTTTGAAACATCAAAAACTTTGATATAATTTTTACACACAAGTAGAAATTGTTCATAAATTGGTGTTTGATGTGTATTAATGTGATGTGCTTGTATGCTTGTTGTGTGTGTGTATATGTTTTGTTTTACCAAATTGTGTTGTGTGTGTTTGTGTTTAGGTGTATGCTAGGTTGCAATTATGTGAAACTAGTGCGAGTGTTAGAGGTGTATGTTTAGATTTTATTAAAAAATTTGTGTGTGTGTGACTAGTGTAATGTATATGTTTATAGATGTGTGTGTTTGTGTTTTATGTGTGTAATTTAATTTAACATACGATGTAGTAGTAGTGTGAGTTGTATATATTTGTGAGTAAACTGTGTACAAATGTGTGTTTTGGGTAATTAATTTATTCATTACATATTTCATGTGTCTGTAGATAATTTATATGTTTCATAAATCATGTGTGTGTTAAAGTTAACAGTATATTTTTTTAACAACCACACACACACCCACACACACAAACACACACCCACACACATACACAAACAAAACAAGACTTAAGTGAACTTGTATCTAAATGTTTAAGTATGATTGAGTGTGTAAATTTGTATATATGCACAGTTTATTTCAATATATGTGTGTAAAACTAGTTTATATCTATGTGTGTAGACATAACTAGCTTATATCTCTATGTGTGTGTTTATAATTTACATCTGTGCTTAGTTGAATGTGTATATAGTTCCTATCTGTGTTTGTATGCATGCACAAATATATAATTCACACCTTTGTGTGTGTGTCTGTGTTGCTTATAAATATATAACTGTGTGTATATAAATTGTATAGTATATAGTGTTTAAATTATATGTGTATCTATGTGTGAAAGTTTAAATCAAAATTAGCTAAAATTTTTGCGTGTATAATTAATGTTAGGATTAGGTACATAAATTTGTGTGTATATGTATAAGATACATCATTGATTTGGGTATGTTTGTGTGTTTACATAGTTCAATTTGATCAAGGTTGTTGTGTATATATATATATATATATGTCAAATTGATTAAAATCATTATATATGTGTGTATAATTTACTCAAAAAAAAATGGAAAATCACACACACCAATTTAAAAAAATCCAAAGTTGTTAAGATTTTATAAAATTTGAAACCTCAATAAATTGTTTTTACCTATTTTATGGTAATTCTGTGAGTGTGTGTAGGCCTTTTCTTTTATTTGGTTTGTGCATTTCCCTTTTTTATGCTTGTGTGTGTATTTGTTCTTTTGGCTCCTATGATCGATTTGATTTCAATGTGTGTGAAATTCATGTGAAAATATGTTTGTACCTAATACATATTGATTTGAATAATGTGTACAAATCCTCAAGATAGAAATTTTAGTACATATTGACTTATGAATTTTAATTTATCTTAATGAATGCATACACACATGTATATATCGGTAGAAAGAGAAAACAGGATCAAAAATAAATTTTTCAACATATACACAACATTTGTTGAATTCAAACAAGTTTTTGTATTTAGAGAAAATAGAGATAACTAGGGTGTGATTTAAGTAATTTCGCTAGTTTTACACCTATATATTATTTATCTATCATTGCTATAAAAATAAAGATATTTTAGTTAGCTAGAAAAATTTTATTATCTATATTTCTATACAAAACTACTAGAAATTTTTTTTTAGGCTGACACTCAAGATGAGCTATATATTTTTGTACTTATTTTTTATAAAAGTGAACATATTAGATTGTAGAACCTCATATTTATACACACAACATAAATATACACATACAGCATACACAAACATCTAGTCTCGATTTATACTTATACACACACAACAGATATATATATATATATATCTAATAGAAATATACATAAATATGAACAAGATATTTTTTACAAACAATAGATGTGTATATTTATACTAATTTGAATAATTAAATATTTCATAAATGTGTAAATGTGAATATTTAGACTTGGATTTAATTTTATTGTGTTGTTTAATCGTTTTGATTTTGATCAATTTTTATACAATTTTATATATAATTGATAATTTATATGAAAGATGTTAAAATTAGTAATATATATCATTCATTCTTTTTAACATCTTATAGGAGTGTATAATTTGTATATACACACATTTAATAAATCATTGTAAATAATAACTTTCATTGTACACATAGCAACATACACACATTCACATATTAGAATTCATATTAAATATTGAAGAAATTAGATTTCATTTTTATGTTACACATATTTCTTAGGTATTAGTGTGTATTTTATTTGGTATCAAAATATAATTTTTGTTTTGTTTAAGAGTGTATAGTTGTAAATTGACAATTGTGTGTAAAAAAATTTTATGTAAGTTCATAATTATGTATGTATTTTTTTAGATTCAAAATTATGGGTGTGTTATTGCAGATTTATAATTGTGTCTTTATTTTATGCAACTTCACATTTGTGTGTAATAGAAATAGTACGCCAACCTAAGTTGTCCGTGTATAAAGTATAGCTTGTGTGTAAATTTCTAGTTGTGTGGCTAAAATAATGTGTGTAAATTTATTAAAAGTGTGTAGGAGTAAACATTTAAAATGGATAAATTCTATGTGTCTTCGATTTATACCCAAAATACCTATGAACTATACTGAATGTTCCAATTGCGATTTATTTTTTACACACTAAAATATGTATTTAAAAATAATATCAATATGTATAAAATGTGTGTGAAATTATGTGTGTGAACCAAAGTGTTAAGGCAAAGTCTGTATACCAAAGTGTAAACCTATATGTTTAAAATGATGCATATAAACCAAAGAGTGTAAAACAATGTGTGTAAACCCATGTGTGTAAAATAATGTATGTAAACCTGTATGAGTAAACCAAACAGTAAACCTAAATGTTTGAATTAAGAACAAAGTTTAAAACCCAAATATGTATATCAAAATAGAAGTAACCCGAATCTCTATATATAAATGTGTATGGTTGTATCGGAGGGTTCAACAATATAAAGGTTTTGTGTGTGTGTATGAATCACATAGCTTGACTTGTGAGAGTAAATCAATTCATTGAATTCAAGTAATTTTATTTCAAGGTTGTGTAAATCAATATCAAGGGTTCAAGCTCATCCAAGGATATAGGTATACACTGTGTGTTGGTGTGCAGATAAGTGTATAGATGTTGATGTGTGTAGGTCAGTTAAGTGTGTAAAAACCAAAATAAACTTGTAGTTTTTAATGACTGTGTAGACAAGTTTGTCTCTCCTCTATGCCCAAATACCTCCAAATCAACGCCAACCCTCCAATTATGATTTGTCTACCTCCACCTCTTCCAAGGCAAAATTTGGGTCAGAGAAAATGTTTTTGAAACGGTCGTCAGTTAAAATATTTTTGGCGTGTGCAGCCAATTTTTTCTTTTTAGATGATATCCCCTTATAATTTTCTGTAGAGGCCACCTTTTCTAAGCGTTTAGCCATATCAATATTAACCTTGGGTTGTTTATTAATCTGTAGATATGTGTGTATGTGTATATATAAGTGTGTTGGATGTATATGTATATCTTGGGTGTATATATATGTACAGGGTGTATATGTGTATGTGTGTATATATGTGTGTGTTGAGAGTATAGGGGGTAGGGGTTATGTGTGTGGTAGTGTGGGGAGGGGTGCTGTTATGTGTGTGGGAGGGGTGATAAAAATATGTTATGTTTGAATAAAGGTAAATAATATAAATAAAAAATAACAGATCAATAAATAATAAGTATATAGCAAAGCTACACACATAACAATACTTACCGAAATGCGCATCCTCTCTTTCGATTTAACTTTATCTTTGATTTTCTGTTGTCGGTATTTCTCATATGCAAATGGTTCAGATATTTGCTGTAAATACACACACACACACACAACAAAAATTACAAATTAAGAAAAACAAAAAATATGTATGTGTACAAGAAACCTCAAAATAACGATAAAAACTCAGATATATATCTGTACACCTCTACACCCCCCTTATGTACATATACACGCATATACAAACATAAATTCAAAATACATCTATAC
>JADHZB010000845.1:10000-20000 GCA_015657535.1 Nephromyces sp. MM_2019
TGATATTGTGTGTGTGTTGTGATACTGTGTGTATGTTATGATATTGTGTGTGTTAATGATCTTATTTGTGTGTAGATGGCTTTGTGTATTTCATGTTATTCGTATGTGTATATGTTAGTGTGTGTGTACTAGTGAAGAATGTGAATATATTGTCATATGTGTGTTTGTGTTTGTGTGTATAATAATGTTTGTGTGATTATATGAATGTTTAGGGCCTAAACTTGTGTGTTTTCAAACTATGCTTCTATATTTTGACTAAATGAGCACATTTAAATATAACACAAAGCTTTACAGATTACAAAATGCTTAATTTTATTTGCGTTTATAGAAACTCACACACAGACACACACAACCACACACACACACCCACACACACATCACACACATGTTTAAAGCTCTACCAACCTTATGACTACTTTAATATTTATAGTATATATACCAACTAATATGATCAAAGATGAGTAGGCATCTTAACCTTACCAACCTACCAATAAGGAAGTCAAACTTTTAACAAATTTATAACTACTATAAATAGGTAAAATAATCATTATATTAAATTGGCTATGTTGCCTTCTCCCTGTCGTCTGTTTATATGTGTGTAACCCTCGCCTAGTCTGTGGGTATGTTTTCAGCCCTCTACCAGTCTGTTTTTATATATAGTCAATAATCTGTCTGTTTATATGCCTAGTTTAACACTTATCTGCGTATGCGTGTAATCCTTCCCCTCTCACTGTGGGTATTATCCAGCCTATTGTATTTTTAACTCTTCTCACAACCTGTGTAACTCACCCCATTGTACGTATAATATCTCATTATGTGTGCAACCCACCCCACTGTGTGTGTAGGGACATGATAAGGCGCCCTGTGTATTGCCTCAGGGGCGAAACTGAGGGTATAACGACATTTCATTTTATACCACCACCTGCTACTCCCGGCCGTGTCCCTCTTGCAGTCTCGGGGTCATCTGAGGGGTCTGTGCGTGTGTGGGATTTGACAACACGTCGAATTTCTCACACATTGAAGGCTAACTCAAGTATACTTGAGCTGTTGTACACACCCAATCAACATGTTATAGGGCAAACAAAGACGGGAGACTTACACATGTGGGACCTGAATACAGGGAAGAGTGGGTATAAGTTCAAGACACGTGCGGTATCATTTGCACAGGCACGGCTTTTATTGAACGACACACACCTGTTGATGCTCCCTATGCAATCTACGGGGACAATAGGGCTGTACGATATCAACAAGACGCATGTGTCTTCCCCCAATATTGTCTTACCCTGCCCCAAAATATCAAATGGGAATAACACTGGTATGGTTCAAGCCTTTACCCACCTTATGTGTGAAGACCCCAATATGGTTTTAGCTGCCTATGAATCATCTACTATAGCCTTATGGGATCTCAGACATTATAGTAAACCACTACAATTCTATGGCTTTACACGCTACAGAGAGCCTATACAAGCACTATCATTAGATGGCTCAACATGTTGGGTAGGATCTGCAATAGGTAACCTATTTAGCATAGATTGTAGTAATCAATCAATGAGGTTATCAAGTATACACAAACCAACACACTATGAAAAATCGGAACAAGGTGATCAGCCATGGGAATCCTGTGACAGAATTAAAGACATACAGGCATTTGAATACACTGAAGATGGCTTGAAATTTGGTATAGGGTGTATCTCTATAAACTGTAAACAAAATATACACCCCAATGCTGATTACATATGCAATGAGCCTACAAATTCTGATAACTCTACACAATTTGATAATTCTACACAGCTTAATAACTCTGCACATTTTGACCAAAATAACCCTACACACCACAACCAAGATAGAGCTCGAAAACACACTCAATTAGCTATGGGTTGTTGGGATTCAAAAATCAAGATTTTTGACACACAACAACATCAACTAATCCACATATTAAATTTTCACACACAACCCATAACTTCTGTAGAATACCACCCAAATGGATGCGTACTTGCAACTGCCAGCCGTGATAATAAGATTGCATTCTGGAATGTATAACCTCTACATGTGTAGATATATATATACTACCTATAGATATTGATTTGTGTGTATAAGCAATTAAATATATATAAATTTACAAAATGTTTTTATATATAAGCATATATTGAAATTTCTTTTCATAGAAACGTCAAGGGCATCCTGAATACTTTTATAAAAATAAGATAAGCTTAGCACACATATACACACACATATAATTATATTTATATAACTTTTATCTCTGATATTCTTTAATATCAATAGAAACATTACATTATCACAAATTTTTTAAGAAAAACAACTTATAACATCTTCTATCAAAAATTCCATTAAGTTTCTGTCAATTTGACAAAAGCTAAACCAGATCAAATATTTTAAAAACACATTTATTGTCAATTATACAAATATATATATATGTAATAAATTATATATTTAAATAGATAATATAGGAGACTTTACTCCCAAAACATCACAGCGTAGGAATTTCACACCATATATAACGCTACATATCTCAATTATATACTTGATATTCATTGACACATCATCCCAAGAGCTACACACACCAAAAAGATTTAATCTATCATTTTGATATTTCAACGCTTACTCATATATAAGTCAAAATAAATATTAAGATTTTAGACACACTACTACTCATACTAACCACACTACTATTCATACTAAACCATCTTAAATGAAACAATGACAATTATTAGCTGTAAACGATAATAATTCAAATAAAATAATAACTATGACACAATAATAATTAGCTTAAATTAACTCCAGCGAAATCAAAATAAGCATTATAATCAAAATAATTAGTATAAACAAATATTAAATCTTCACTTTTCTGTGGCAAAAGTATACATACACCTAGAACACAATGTCCCTACTCCATCCGCACTCGAACACTTCCAACAACCAAAAACCAAAACCAAAATAAATATACGTATCTAACTTAAACATTCACTCCGCCTCACAATTACACACTTTTTAGAAACAAAATTACTTAAACACATATAGTTTAAACATATAATTGGCCACCCCTCTACACAATTTCTAAAACAAATTTAAACACACAGTTATATCTTAGGCTAGTTTCAGAAAATTCACTTTACTTTAAAAGGTTTATACGAATTGCTAATTAAGACCCTTTCCCATTTGTTTTTGTGAATGTTCTCTAATTTAATGGATAGTGCTTATTTTATGGTGATTTATACGCTTTAATTTATAGGGATATTACACACACGCACACCTAGTAAAAATTTACATTTCCTACCACTCACCCATTACACAATTTCTAATAATAAAAGTACACACACAACAAGAGTAAATACACTTCCTACATCTACTAAAATAATTCTAGTTATCAAACCATATACATATGTAATGTGTCAACACATACTACTAGTCCACTAACATACAATATCTAGCAATGCAACACATGTACTTACACTTTCCCTTAACAGCCCCAGTCACTTTTTTCCCAATCCATTTAATATATGAAAATATATGGTTATGCCGGTGTTAGTGACGTAACACTGTAACTCAAGTGGGGGCATGACGGTTAATGTGGATGATGAGATAAATCGGTGAGATATAATGTGCGTCTGCACTTGAGTTTGTCCAAGTTAGGGTCGCAATCAGAGCTGACTACTAATTGTAGAATTGATAGTCTGCGTTGATAATGAGAACTATAAAGCCTCAGGCTGGAAACAGAGCAGGGAGAAGGTTCCGTTGTACCATTGGCTTGGATAGCAAATTCGTGCTGCGACACATGAACTGCTCTAAGATACCTCATCAAACCATTAACTATTTTATTTATGTGTGTGTAATTCAATTATTATTTCTTAGGTTATTCTTATGTGTGTGTGTGTGTTAGCTGTCATTTTAGCCTGGTTTTAAGTGTGAGGTGTGAAGTTATGTTGGTGTTGTATGTATGTATAGGTGAGATGTTACTTAATCGCATTTTTGTTTGGGTTTAAAAGAGATCACGTAACAAGCAACTAAAAATCATTATTATGTGTATATATTGTGTGTATAAAATACTCATCATTATTGTTTTGCTTTTTCTTATACTCATTAATCTTGGTGCTCGACACAATAGCTAACTATCTGCTTATAGGTTTGTTAAGAATTTCTACATACCCTATAATTATAATATTTTACTCATTTCTGTTTAGTTTATATATTTTCAATTTTGTTTCCTGAACAAAATAACCGAAGATTATATGTAATTACATTTTATTCATATAACTAGTATATAGGCATATGCACTCTTGACACACATAAACTTAATACAATTTCACTATATTTACACAATTCATTCATTGTTAGTAGTACATATATACCATCATTATATCTATACACAAATATTTATTGTTTGTATATACACTCATTTTTCCTTTGTTTACGCGAATGACTTTCTTTTACACACACTCATTGCTTAAGTTGATAAAGCACACACACAGGCGTTGGTTTTGTTTACAAAATTTAAAAACATATGTATTCATATTGTTAAAACTCTAAAGATTTTAAAGTTGGATTGATTACCTAGTTATAAACACGCATAATAGTATAGGTGACATTGTAACCCCTTATATCTTATTGGTTATATACACAGGCAACTGGGGGACAACAATGTGTGTTGTATTCAACATTTCAAGCATATATTAATCTATATAAAATATGTCTTAAATTAAATTTAGATAACTTTTCATACATTTTCAAATTGTGAAATGTATGGAACAACACAAACTTCTTATAAGTTTAAAAAGTATATGTAAAATTCTATAAGTTGAGGGTATTAACAAGATTTATGTATACCTATTATAAAAAATTATCTAATCTTGATAGTATCAAGTTTTTACACTTTTTATATATATAAATGTTAAGTTAGTCTTGTAGAAACTCTTTATATCTCATGTGTTTAAACCCACATTTCACTTGAGTTTGTTTCTTAAACACAAACACACATAATCACATAATCTTTTCTCCAATGATCTCCTCATATCACCTAAACACACATTATATTTAAACTTGTTGAAATAATAATATTGTATTTTCTTGTTATTCGAGCTACATTGATCAGTTTACTGAAATTTAATCGATGAGTAATTTAACACACACAGAGACAATCTAGAAAGGATAGAAGATACACACACACCCAATACAAACAAACACACAAATACAATACACACAGACACACACATCTACAATACACACATACAAACACAATACACACAAACACACACACACATTTTATTCCTCGATGATTTTTAAATTATTGAGGAAATTATTCGCATCTGTGATTGCTTTGCCCCAATTTTCTTCAAAGTTATGACCGTCGTCAGAATTATGAAAAAAATTATTATTTTGTAAATTTCTTGATATATTTGTGTGTGGTAATTGTGAAGTTCTACTATGCTCATTCCTATCGTGTGTGTGTGTACGAGTGTATGGTGTGTGTGTATGAGAGTGTGATGTGTGTGCATGAGAGTGTGATGTGTGTGTATGAGAGTAAGGTGTGTGTGTATGAGAGTAAGGTGTGTGTGTATGAGTGTGTGGTGTGTGTGTATGAGTGTGTGGTGTGTTTGGAGGATTTTGTGATGGGTGTTTAGGACTTTGTGGTGGATGTGTATAACTGTGTGTAAAACACTCAGACTCTTGCTGATTAAACTGAATATTTTTTGAGTGAATACTATCATATAAACATGTGTTTGTGGTATGATGATAAATTGGTATATTTAAATTATTTCTATGAAATTCACTTTGATTTGTTTGGTGTGTGTGTGCTATGTCAAAATAATTATTACACACATTCCCATCGTTTTCAAATTTATTTGAGTTAAAATTTTTGAAGTTATTTTCATTAAATTTTGTTGGTGTGGATATAGTCGTATTGTGGGGTCGAACAGAGTTAAATTTATTGTGTGTGGGTGTATGTGTGGACATAGGATTGAATGTGTGTGTGGATGTATGATTGAATGTGTGTGTGGGTTTAGGATTGAATGTATGTGTGGGTATAGGATTAAGTTCGTATTTAGGGTTGAGTGTGTGTAGAGGTAGCAGTATTTGTGAAGGGTTGTGTGACTGTACAGAATTGAGTGAGTTTTTAGAGTTCAATGATTGCGTAGCATTAAATGTGTGTGTAAGTTTGGTTGTTTGCATTGTATCAAGTTTGTGTTTGAGATTGGGTGTTTGCACTGTATCAAGCTTGTGTGTAATATTGGGTGTTTGCACTGTATCAAGCTTGTGTGTAAGATTTGGTGTTTGCACTGTGTTAAGTTTGTGTGTAGGTTTAGCCTCATTTAATTTATGAGGTGTTTGTGAATGACTTGTAAGGATATCTGATCTACAATTTTTGGGTGGAGTTAGCCAAGCTGGTAAAGGTTTTTTTGTTTTTTTTTTCTTTAAGTGTGTAAAATTTGATTTTGTGGGAGATGTGTGTTTATGTGTGTATTGATGTGTAGGTGTGGAAATGTTTATATTTGTTATTTCATTATTATTATTAAGATGTGTTGGCCCATAGCAATATTTATATAATGAGTCAAGGATTTGGTTCAAGTTGTTAGGGTCTGATTTATCAACATATAATTTATTTAACAAGATGTGTTTATATATATATTGAACTAATATAGTTTATGTTTTATGTATGTTACTAACACACACATTGATAGGGATATAAACACACATTGATTTTTACATGTACACAAAATTCTTGAAACACACATTGATTATACACATTGATGATGATACACATCAATAGTGTGTTTTTATATCAAATTAGCAAGTATAACAATGTGCGTGTGTAAAATTGTTATAATTACTTTGATTACAATAGGGAACTTGTACTTGTGGATTTTCAATATTGCTATTTAATTTTATATTGTGTGAGTTTATTTGATTTCTTTGTAAAGTAGACTGAGGAGTAGGGTTATAACCCCATGGCCTATTATCTATTTAAAGATATAAATACACACACACACACACACACACGCTTTTTTTTAAGCTATATTTATTTTTAAACATTTGAAAAATATATATCAATCATACATTTTGCACATAGAAATATATTAATATAATTTTTCGTTTATGTTTGTGTATATGTAAATTCAAACTTTCTGAGTTTTATGTTTAAAACAACACTTGATATGTGTCTATGTGCGTGTCTGTTATGAGTCTGTTTGTATGAATATATATATATATGTATATATATATATGTGTGTATTATATCCAAGTAATTAAACTTACACTTATTATAAATGTGACATTTTGGAGTATTCCCAGAAAATTGTGGGTGGAAAATTTCACTCATATTTTTATTATTTTCAAAATTATTTTGATGTGTGTAGCAGTAATTTTTGATATTTTTATTATTAAATAGCTGATCTACATATTTTTCATTTATGTATTTTTCATTTAGATATCTTTCATGTATATATTTATTTTTTACACATTTTCTATCTATTTCCTTAACATTTGCAGTTTTACCATTCTTACACATATTATTTACACACTTATTATTTAAACACACACTGTTATTTACACATTTTTCATTTAGACATTTTTCAGGTAATTTCACAATATCCCATAAGCTTCTTCGACCTTCGTTTAATAGCAATTTTGCAAGTGTGTGCTCCTGCCATGGCCCTATATACATCTCAACATAATATATATATATATATTTTACACATTTGATAGTGTGCGTAAAATTGTGTTTTGTGTAATGTGTGTAAATTTGTGTTAAATATGTAAATCTAACTATGGCGTGTAAATTTGTCTATAATATGAATTTGTGTGCTGTGTGATAATTTGTGTATAGTATGTGAATTTGTATATGTGTAAATTAGTTTAGGATATCCAAATTATTTTATTGTGTGTAAATTACGTTATTTTAATTTGTATAAATTAATTTATTTGTATGTAAAAAGTATTGTTGTGTGTAAAATAAATTATTTTAATATGTTTAAATTGTTTTGATTTTGTCTAAGTTTTTTATTTGTAAATTCTTAGCATAGTAAATACTCTAATAATCATGTGTGTGTGTATTGTGTTTAAGAATGTTTTTTAAATAGATAAAATTTAAGTAAAGATCATATATAAATGTTCTATTATTTAATAGTATATATACAAAAATTACATAGAAATACTTGAAACTTTGATTTATATACACAATTACATCTAATATACACAAACAGACACACAAACATAGCCCATATTTAACACCAATACACACACGAAATAAATTTTAATACATTTTCCCATACAGAATGGTTAATAGATACGCATACACACTTTCACAAACATTCATGCACACACACATATACACTAAACATACATTCACACATCAATTAAAGCTTAAACTATTACAAACAATTAACACTCTCCAAATCTATATTTACGCACACTATTATTCTATATACTCACATTTGCTACCAAAACTATAATTGTGTATGTTTTCAATAAATTTTTGATATAAAAGTTAAATTTGAAGGAAATATAATAAAACTTGTGTGTGTATTAGTATATAGCAAATTATGTGCAAGATTGTTATCAGAATGTGTGTAAAATCCAAACTTATTAGCTCTATAAATCATTTTTCATGGATCTAATAGTCCCACAGCATTATTGCATTAGATGTGTGTGTGTATATATGAAATTCAAGGCATACCAGATTACACACACATACACTACAGATATAAAAACACAATGAAATACCATACAAACACACATTGTACAGAGTCCACATGCATAACTTTTACAAATAAAATATATAGATATAATATAAATATATAAACATACACACCTATTATATACACAGATTAATAGACACATAATATACACACAAATAAATACACATTATATAAAAACAATAGGTGCACATACACACCTATACAAAATTATGCTTAGAGTGGCCCTAAAGGGTTATTTAATTAAATTATATTACAAAGGTTTCCAATTTACACAAAATTTATCCAAATTTGAAAATTTGGATAAAAAGTTAATTATAAATCGAAATATAAAAATCAAATGAAAAATTAGAAATATGTATATATACACAATTCCATTTTGTTTGTATTTATGTGTGTGTGAGTTATTAGAAAAAAGTTATCTTCATGGTATATGTGTAGAGTTGTGTGTGTATATGTATATATGTGTGTGTATGTATAATTATGTATACTAAAAACTTGGTTAAAATATATGATTTAATTGGGTATCCTAGTTATGAAAAATGTTTACATTACAATATTAGTAATTTTATATAAATATATATAAAATAGGTGTGTGTATATGCTATGTATAAGTGTATATATAAGGTAGTTGTAATTGTGTGTATGTAAATAATTAAATTTTGTGTATATAAATCAATAAGTTGGGTTTATACAAATTATTTAATTGTGTGTATATACACTCATAAAGTATGTATGTGCAAACAAAAAAATAAAGTATGTATATAAATCAATAAAGTAAATGTGTACACACATAAAAAATGTGTGTGTATATACACCAAAAAAGCGTGTGTATATACATTAAAAATGTGTGTGTATATATATTAAAAAAGTGTGTGTGTGTAGTTTATGTACAATTTAATATTTGATTTTTAATCCTTAATTTAGTTATTTTTGACTGTTCAATAGCTGCTTGATAAATTTCTTGTAGGGAAGAGTTATTTATTCGATCAGATAACAGTGAGAGCATTTGACTGGCTGATTTTCCCGTTGCAAAAACAATAAAAATAAAGCCATTTTTCTCATAATAAGCAGTATTTACTGAAAGTTTAAATGTGTAAATTGTGGGTTAATTGGATTATGAAGTGTGTAGAAATAGGTGTTTTAAATGTGTTTAATATGGACCAATTAGTATGTTTCAATGTGTAAAAATTGTATGTTAATTGGATAATGGAATACGTAGAATTAGGTATTTTAAGTATGTATAATATGAGTCAATTAGTGTACAATACAATTATATATATATATATATA
>JADHZB010000847.1:0-10000 GCA_015657535.1 Nephromyces sp. MM_2019
CATACTTTTATTTCAATTTTACATTCATCAAACATAGGGAAAATATTGATAAATTATCCAAATTGAATTTTAAAATTATTTTTTGTAAAGTGTGTGTATATATATCTCAAAATTACACACACACTCAAACATTTATCAATATATATATATATATGTACAAATTTTTGTATAATATCTAAAAAATACTTATTTAATTAAATTATTATTTACTTAAATAATAATTTTTATATAACACTTTTTTTCATCATATTCATTATACATCTCATTGCTTGTGTATATATGTGTGTGAGTGTTGTATGTGTGTTATGAGTGTGTATGTGTCATGTTTGTTTGTTTGTGTGTGTGTGTGTGTGTGTGTGTGTTTTGTGGGATTTGTGGGATTTTTGTATATATGTATAATTAAAATAATATGAAACTATATAAATATATGGGATAATAATAACAATTGAATAAATATAAAATTTAAATAGTTTGAAATAAATATAAAGAATTGAGATGCTATCAAAATCCTATTATTACATGCTATAATACAATAGCATTTTTAATCAAGCCTTTTTTTGTGTAAAATATATATACACACACACATCAATTAATATACTAATTTGTTCACACACACACACTAGTTGGTGCATAAGCTTATAGACACACAATTACTAATCGCACAGTCATGCAAACAGTAATGAATAATAATACACCTACACACATAAACCAAAGTTAATTTAAAACTCACATAAACATAAACAAACACACTCAAACACACAGATAGCTAAGTTTTCCCTCACGTTTATAAATATATATATTTATCTTACTACACTTTTTTTACACACCCAGATAATATTAATCATATTTATTCTCAATTATATATTCAATTTGTCATTGTATAATTTATTTCCTCTTACAAACATTACTTAACATTATACACATAAAAGAACTATATATATTTATAAACTTGAACATCCTTCCGTATAATAAATACACACACATTCCCACCCGTATATGAAATCTCACACATAAACACACAAACAAACACACAAACAAACACACATATCCATATTATCAACAAATACAAACACACACAGACATATATCCTTATACAGAATATCACATACATAAACACGCATACATACTTAAAAACAAAACTCAATCTAATACATACACACACTCAGCACGCACACATACAAACACACACAAACTCAAACAGTACACAGATACACACACACACAGCACAGCACACACAAACACACACATACAAAGAGTACACACACACACACACACACACATACAAAGAGCACACACCACACACACAGAATGGATACATTGATTGAAACATTATTTATTTATTTATTTAATTTATTTAAAATTTGTTTGGCGCTATTTCCGTTGATTTTCATCGCCGCAATTTTCATCTTCAACACCAACACAAATACAAAAAAACCCAAAAAACCTGATTTTTCATTTGATGTAGATTAAGATGAATATATACATATATATACATGTGTAATTAGGTTAACATGATTCTACACACCTTTTTTAAATCTATAATAATGTGTGTACTTATTGATTTATGTGTGTACATTAATATTTATATAAATAAAATAATATATATATTTTTTATATACACATTGTTTGATTTATATACACAGATATATATATCTATTTTTAATTGGCATGTCTGCAAACCCAAAAACCATACATACACACATAGGTACAAATATATACACACACATTATTTAACACTTTCAAAATATTAAGTTTGCTAAGATTTTTATTGTGTATTTCTTTTGAGGTATACCTTGTTAAAATATGTTTTACGTTCATAATAAAAAAAATTTTATTAAAAAAAAAATAAAAATTATATTTCCTAATTGATTGAATATATATATATATGTATAGGTGTGTATATATTCGATGTGTGAGTGTGTGTGTGTATAATTTTGTGTTTGTAGATATATATTGTATGTGTGTATAATTTTGTGTTTGTAGATATATATTGTATGTGTGTATAATTTTGTGTTTGTAGATATATATTGTATGTGTGTGTATAGATATGAATGTAATATATATATAAGTGTAAGTGTATATAAAAATTGTGTCTTAGTATAAAATAAATATATATATATATTGTGTGTATAAATGTGATTATATTATTATGTGTGTATAGATGTATAGATTGTGTATATATAGATATGTTAGATGATTTGATAAAAATAGTGTATCCAGGCGTATATATAAATATATATACTATGAATAAAATTTACAGAAAAAAAGAGTATGATTCGATGTAATTTTAAAGGTGTTTAAATATACACATATATGTGTAATAACTGGGCAAATATATATATACAAAAATAATTAATATTTGAAGTCGCTCTTAGATGATGATAAAGTGTTTGCTTGTGTGTATTGTGGATGTCACTCCATTCTTTCTTTCCTGTATAAATAAAGAAGATGTGTGTGTAAATGTGTATTTGATTATTATTCAACTAAATGTAAGCAAAAAACTTTTTATTTATAATGTTAAGATGTAAAAAAATTGATATCTAATTATAAACACAAACTAGGTATTATAACATATATAAGATCAGCTCTCTCATTATAAATTTGAACACAAAGATTTGGGGGTTTTATGTATACATACACACACACACATGCGTACCTTTCTAAACCAATTTTTAAACTCTTGGGATGGGAACATAATTTCTCAAATTTGGCGTATAGTAATTCGAGTTGTTTAGCCTATAAAACATTTCAGAATATAATTAATAAAACTTACACACAAATATGTTTTATAGGCTATGATATCAAAAATGTATATAAAAATATATGTGTGTGTAAACTCACCAATTCGTCAGGATAAGGCTCATCTCGAAATTTTATTGTCTTTATGAGGGCTTGTGAAAATTCTCTGTAAGTAGATGTATACAGACGGATGTGTGTTTATATATATACAAACCTTGTGTTTGCGTACATATGACTTATTGAGTGATATCTAAAAAAGCGGTGCATGTTATATTATATATATATGTGTGTGTATATGTATAAAAATAGTATTTACTTTCCCATCACTTGAACAGCTTCCATTTCAATTTCAGAATCGCCAACAGAAATTAAGTTTGTTATAATTTGTGAATTGAGTTTATCTTTGACTGATAAAAATGCTCTAATCTGTTTGATAAATAAACACACATAATAATAGATATACATAGTAAGAGCAACTTGTAAACAAATAAATTATTTCTAAAATATTATATACTCACATCTAAATATAAAAGTTAATATTCTATAGTAAATGTGTATTTTCTGTTTAATTACAACTACATTTATATCTATTGTATTTATAAGTTGTGTTGCTATATGAATATATATAGATATATGTGTATGTGTGCTTAGTACCTTCCATTCATGAAAGTTTCCTGGACAAATATCTTCAAAATGTTTACGGGCTGATATGACGGTAATTCTGTACAATAGAGCAAATTTATATGTGTAAAATGTATATATAAGTTGAACCATGTTACAAAAGTAAGTTTGTTGGATGTGTAAAACATAAGATTCTATCTAGATTAAATAAATAAATAATATTACTGTCTAGTCATTGATGAAAAATGTACAAAAAGTAGTATCAGCAAGAAATTTAATAACTTATACATGTGTTTGTGTGTGTGTGTAATTGTATATCTCACCTTTGTAAAACTGGATATAAATCGGGTAAATATTTCTTAGATGAGTACTGTACCCAACCTTCTCGTGCATTTGTTATAATAAATAATTTGCCTAACGTCATAGCTAACTCTAATAGTAATCTCTGTTACGAACACAAATAATTTTTTACATATGAGATTTAGTGATTGTGTATACACACTAGCAAGTAATTAGCTGAGAATTTATATTATAGATAATAATATATGTAGGTGAATATAACAATAATTTATTACCCCATATTTTTGTATAGATTCAAACTGTGCCCTGGTATCTGGTAGCTTGATTTGCTCCTCAGAAAAGCAATTAATAAACGATGTGCAAAGTAGTGTATCATCCCAGTCAAAAATGCACACTAAATATAAGAAAATAATAAAATAAATGAGTATAAATATGTATCTATAAACTTATGTCTAATGTCGATGGACTTGTCAATGTTTACTATACAGTGATTAAAATCATTTTAAGTGATTATGTGGATATAGTTATAGTCAAAGTGATAGATTCATAAATGAGAAGTGATGGTATAACTCACATATAATGTTTATTCGTGTAAAACATACCTGTTTGGTGTGTAGGTGGCTTCTTAGAATTTGGAATCCAAACATTCCTGTGTAAATAGTGATGTATATATATGGTTATTTCCAATTAGACTAATTATAATTTTATAATTTGAAAGATATATAAACACTTTGAAATAAAAATACACTATACGAATTGTATTTATATAAAGAAAAAGGGTAAACTATTAGAAATCAATGTTAAAATGTGCTTGAAATTTTATTTATGTCTGAAATGATTGAAAATGTATTTTAAATATATTAATGTTTCAAATGTTTGAGTTCATATTGACTAGCATATGATTTTTGCAAGATCATCATTAATATTATGTTTAATTGTTCATAAGGTTGGACATAAATAGACACTAAGCAATGTGGAAACTCACGCATAGCTCAATCTTCTTAGATAATTTAATCGGAAATCATCTCGACTATTTATTGGATTGAAATTAAGCTCGAAATTGGTCTCTTCTTCAGCTTTTGTTTGTATCTCATCATCTGTATTATCAACTTCATCAAATTTTTGGTTTGCACCAGGAGAGTTATTTTGTGATGATTCTGTAATTCAAAAGTGAAATAGCAAGATCAATTCAATAGCTATAAATATTTCAACAAGAACTTTAGTTGGATAGTATGTTTGACAAAGTGATTATTTTATCTATCCAATTACATTAAAAAATATCTTTGTATTTGATTTGTGGTTTCGGATTGAAATTTCAATGTAAATTGCGACAAAAAAGGATATATCCCTTTGTGTATAGTTTTAAAGTTCGAACATAGAGTTGTAGTCTTTATAAGTTGTGAAATAAATAAATAGATGGTTAAATATAAAAGTGATGTCATAAATACAGTGTGGAATAGCAAAGTCATTAGGCAACTACAGCGTGGAATAGTTAAGTCATAGGAACATAAATTTTTCAACTTGGGAAAGGAATAAGTAATTAACTACAAATTTATCAAATCTGTGTAGTAGGCAAAGATAAGGGATTGGGTATAGCACCTTAAAATGCAATCTATTTGTATATATTAAAGTAGTTTAATTGATAATATCATTTATTGAAGGTTGTTCTATAGCTTATGTTACCTCTTATATACCTCAATTTCTTTCGGAATGTAGGTTTGTGAGAAGGTTCTACAAACTCTCTGTCTTGGGTATTAGTTTGAGTTTGTGGCAAATTGGGTGAAATCAATCCAATAGATTGGAAGAATTTAAAACGCGATGAATTAGAACTATCCATCGATTTAAGAGTTTAGGAAATTAAGATATTAGTGTGTGTAGAGCCTCCTAATATTTCATTATGAAAAGAGCCTTATAAATTATTGTCTTTAAAATTATGGAGAGTGAAGCTTTGTAAGTAGTAGATGTGTGTAGGAAGCAGGGTAATGTCAAATATATAACTTATAATAGATTAAAGTGATAAAAATATGTTACTGTTATATTCAATGTGTGTATGTTTTCTATTCAATTTTTGAATTTTACAATTTCAAAAATATATTTTGATTGTATGTATATAGATGAGTTGGCGTACGTGAGACTTAGGTGGTGTTGTATGTGTATAATTTTAATTTATTTTTTTCAATTTGATGCGTGTTTGTGTTATGTGAGTTCAATTATATAAATTTTTATTACTATTTATAACTCTAATTATGTATATTATTAAGTATTCTTTTGTTTAATTTATAATAATTATTATATCTATATATATTTGTCTATTAATATATATACATAAGGTTTATATCTATAATATATATATATATATGTATATGTGTACGCATATATCATATATGTGCAATATATATTTTTGATGTGTGTGTTTATAATATATGTATATATTATGTGTATAGGCTCTATTTTTATGTGAATATTATATATTATAGGTCTGTTTGAAATTATTGTATTAGTGTCAATATATGGTTTGTGTCTGTGTATTTATTGTCTGCGTGTGCATATATTGTATGTGTGTGTATACACTGCATGTGTGTGCGGATACATTGTATGTATGTATGTTTTATTGTTTTATTTTAGATCTTCAATATTTGTTATAATAAAATATTTTTAAATTAAAATTCTTATCTATTCTGTTGTAATATAACTTGCATTAAATTTGTTAAGAAAAATGTTATTTATAAATATTTTCATGAAAATTTACACCCGAAACAAAATTATACAGCTTAGAAATATAAAAATGATGGGTTTAGATAGATAAAATTGCAAGTAATATTATAAGTTTAAAAAATACTTCAGATAACATATATACATACTAAAAAAGCATACATATTCAGACACTTAATTATTTACGTTTTTACATATACATATGTGTAGGAATATAAATATATACGCACTGAAATATATACATATATATATAATATGTCCAGGGATATGCAAATCATACATATACATATGCATACACACCTAAACATCACAAATACACATCGCATTTACACACATTGCTTATACACACATTATATTTATACGCTCATGAATATAAACACACGCACATACATACACGCAAATATATATACACATACACACATTCATACGCAGTTGTATTTATTTAAAAGTTAAAATTAAAGACTAAGTAATAATTATTAAGCAAAATTTAATTAAAGTATAATTTTGTCAAAATCTAATAAATTGCTGAAATGTGCGTATTTGCTTAGAGTTGTGTGTGTGTTAGTATTAATTTAAACTGTGTAAATAAGTATGTGTATGAATATGAGTGTGTCGTGTGTGTATATTGTGTGTGTTTGAATTCTAATGGAGAGGGTTTACAAAATTATTTTAAATTCAAATCCTGCGATGTTCAATATATATATATGTGTGTATTTGAGTTTATGGGTGTGTGTATTTGATTAAAATTTTCGATTAAACAAAAATTTACACATCTTTAAATTTAGCTACTTAAACTATATTATATCTAATTTATACTTATTGTTTGTGTGTAATTTATATTATTTATTTTATGTTTTAAATTGCATGTGTGTGTGTATTTATGAATTTGTGTGTGTGTGTGTGTATGTAGATGTATATATATATATATGTCAGATCATTCTGTGCAATCAAATCGTAACAATTCAGTATATAAAATTGAGATGTGTGTAAATTTTTAAATTATTTTACTTTTTTTATAGATTTACACACATTACACACTATACTTTCCACTCTACCAAAAAAATAAATGTGTAAGATATGGCTTACTAATTATATGTATAGATATTGGGGTCCGATGGACTAACAAATATATTTGACTGTTCTACTAAATTTTTCAAACGATCTTTAAATAACTAATAGAAAGGTATATTAATATGTGTATATATATCTGTGTGTGTGTATATATATCTGTGTATATGTGTATATTTGTGTGTAATTGTGCTTTTTGTGTGTGTGTGCAACTATATATATATATAGCTATATGTGTAGGGGTGTAGGAATTTTTGTGTGTGGGGGGATTGTATATATGTATACGTGTGTATATGTATATGTGTGTATGTGTATATGTGTGTGTATCTGTATATTTGTGTGTATGTGTATATATGTGTATATGTGCGTGTATGTATATATGTGTTTATATGTAGGTATACCTGTTCATCTAAGTCTTGGTGATTAAGACTATCACGAGTCTTGCTCAAGAGATCTTGATAATTAATTTTCTAAATTTACACACACACACAATTTTAATAAAAGTTTGTATGAGTTTTCTTATACTTTCAATGTGTGTTACTCAACACAATTATAAATAAATATATATATATAATTGTGTTGAGTATAAATATACTTGTTTGTATGTATGTATGTTTATATAATTCTGTCTGGTGTATGTATGCTTTATATGTTTGTAAGTATTTGTGTGTTTGTGTTTATGTGTATATATATGTATAAAAGTGTGTGTATGTATGTGTGTGTATATGAATATGTGTGTGAATATTGATGTGTGTGAGTGTTTACATACCCCAGGTGATTTGACATTTCTAGCAATTGCAGCATCAATAACAGTAATGTTATTTTTTAAACTATTTGTACCTAATAAAATGTTTAAAATGATGAATAAATAATGCGTTAGAAAATGTGTAAAAAATTGTTTTAGAAAATGTGTGAAAAAATTTGTAAAATAGTGAGTAGATTAGTGTGTAAAATATGAGTAAAATAATGTAACATACAGTTTGTAAAGTATGTGTAAAATAGCGTGTAAAATAATGTATCAAAGTTGTATGTATTGATATTTAAATAATAATAATAATATATCTATATATATGTGTGTGTATGTGAGTAAATGAGTGTGTGTGTGTATATGAGTCAATATGTGTGTGTATATTTTAACTTACGATATGATTCTGCTTTAGTAAAAGTGGGGATGGGTAATATAACGATTTCTTCTGGTGATTCAAATTCAGTGTTAGCTGAAAACTGCAATTTATATAAAATTTATATAAAATATATAAATGTGTGTGTAATGATGTGTGTGTGTATATACGTGTGTAAAGAAGTGTGTGTAAAGAAGTGTGTGTAAAGAAGTGTGTGTAAAGAAGTGTGTGTAAAGAAGTGTGTGTAAAGAAGTGTGTGTAAAGAAGTGTGTGCAAAGAAGTGTGTGTAAAGAAGTGTGTGTAAAGAAGTGTGTGCAAAGAAGTGTGTGTAAAGAAGTGTGTGTAAAGAAGTGTGTGTAAAGAAGTGTGTGTGAAGAAGTGTGTGTAAAGAAGTGTGTGTAAAGATGTACAAACACACACCTACATCTTATATATATATATATATATATATATATATACTTGGCAGTTATTGTTAGTGATGTCAGAAGTTGTATTTATTAGAGGGGCAATAGGTGAAGTGAGTGTGTGTAAAATTGAAATTAATAATTCATCACTCCAATTTAGTAGGGTGGATAATTTGTATTTAGAGAGTTGTGTGTGTGTGTTGAAAATTGTTAATATTCGACATTGGTAAACATTTCCAACAATTTTTACAGGGTGATTAAAATGAGCTTTGATACAAATTCTCGCTACAAAAATTTACACACACACACATACACATACATTTACATGAATCATTTTAATTATAGTAGTGTGTGTGTTGATGCTGGGTGTAAGGTGTATTTATATGTGGAGGTATTGTGTTCGTTTGTTGTGTGTGTATTGTGTGTGTGTCTTGTGTGTGTGTGTCTTGTGTGTGTGTGTCTTGTGTGTGTGTGTCTTGTGTGTGTGTGCCTTGTGTGTGTGTGCCTTGTGTGTGTGTGTCTTGTGTGTGTGTGCCTTGTGTGTGTGAGTGTGTAATGTATGCGTGCTAGGTCGTGTCTGAGTGCTCTGTATATATGAATTTGTGTTTGTGTGTGTACTGTGTGTGTATAGTGTATCTGTATGTGTGTGTATAGTGTATGTGTGTGTGTGTGTGTGTGTGTATGTAAAAACCTACTTAAATTAGCAGACCAATCAATTACACGGTCAGGCCATTTATTAAGGTAAAAATTTTTGCAAGATTTATATAGTTCATATTCTTTCTCATTAAACGCTAGATCCTCCTCTACACACATATACACACACACAGAAATAATTATATACGTTATAATTAGCACATATACACACATACAATACACATACATAGCATAGTGTGTATAGATACATATACATACACATTTACAAATCGAGTACTATATAAAATTCCTTTTTATATTGCATAATACACACATATATAAACATGTAATAAATAGCATAATAGTGCACACACATATATACACGCTCATATATAGTAAAAT
>JADHZB010000847.1:15000-18254 GCA_015657535.1 Nephromyces sp. MM_2019
TACACACACACCTCAATTAGAAATATACATTTCCCCCTTTCTTCAATTGTTTTTTCGGGTGTGTTTTTGACATATTTGTCGTCCAAATATAAAAAAAATTTTTGACAAAAACGCAAATAAATTAAATGCCTTGACCAACACTTTGATAATTCACTTAAGAAATCTTTACCTTGTTTTTCATTTATTTTTTTATATACCTAATGTGTGTGTGTGTGTGTAGTGTATGTGTGTAGTGTATGTGTGTGTGTGTAGTGTATGTGTGTGTGTGTTGTGTATGTGTGTGTGTGTTGTGTATGTGTGTGTGTGTAGTGTATGTGTGTGTAGTGTATATGTGTGTGTGTAGTGTATGTGTGTAGTGTATGTGTGTGTGTGTAGTGTATGTGTATGTGTGTGTGTGTAGTGTATGTGTATGTGTGTGTGTGTAGTGTATGTGTATGTGTGTGTGTGTAGTGTATGTGTGTGTGTGTGTGTAGTGTGTGTGTGTAGTATATGTGTAGTTTAGGAGTGAGGGTGGTATAGTGTTTATATAAAGTATGTGTATAGATTTTATATGATGTATAACGTATAAGGAATAGTATTATTATTATATATATATATATATATATATATATATATAATACGGTGTGAAATAATGGTATAGGTATAAGAAATAGTAGTAGTTTATACACCTACACACAATTAAATATATTAAAAAAGTGTGTACATACCTCATCTTTAACATATTTTGTAAGTTCATCTTTATACAAATTATAAACCTGTTCTTGGAAATCAGGTGTAAGGCTATCATGATTAATAACACCTGGGCCTACACAATAATTATAAACATACCTACACACACAAAAAATAAATATAAAAAGATCTACACACATTTATTAGGCCTCAATCAAATGTATAGCAAATTACACACATTTTATATAAAAAGCGCAATTTATACACATTATACACCCCATATACATATTATATCCCACATAAACATTATACAGGTCACACATATTACATACATCCACATATATAACATACACAACACACATTTATACACATCACACACACACACATATACATTTACACACATGTACACATCACATCACACATACACATCACACATACACATCACACATACACATCACACATACACATCACACACACACATACACATCACACATACACATCACAGATACACACATACACATCACAGATACACACATCACACACATCACACATACACACATCACACACATCACAAACACATACACATTACACACACACACATCACACACATCACAAACACACACACATTACACACACACACACACACACACACACACCTATAAATTTCAACAATTTTAGTAGGTTTGTAATATTCTTTGACTTTGTTTTCGGGACCATCTTCCCTCAAAATTTTTTTCAGCGGTGTAAAAATTTCTAGGTTTAGAAATTCTTTCAAATTATGAAAATCAAATGAATTTTCTGCCATGTTTGGTGTGTACACACTTTGAATTAATTATGTGTGTGTGTATATGTCATATACTAAGGTTATGATTTGCCTATAAAATTCATTTACAGAAAAAAATTTTTTTGATTTAAATGTGTGTGGCTGGTGTGGTATATATGTGTATATGCAGTTGTTTTAGAAGGTGTTGAACTATATATACATATTCAAAGTTTATAGATGTGTATGTATATATGTGTGTGTGTATGTGTATGTGTGTATGTGTATGTGTGTGTGTGTGTATGTGTGTATGTGTATATATGTAGTTGGGGTGTATGTGTGTGTGTATGTAGGTAAGGTTATGTCTTTGTGAAAATTAAGTTGATGTATATATGTATGTGGAATTGTGTTTGCTTATGTGTATTTTGTGTACATGTAAATATAGATATATGTATAGATGTGTGAAATATGTATGTATAATAATCTTGTGTGTGTATATGTGTGTTTTATATTCATAAATTTAAATAATATACCTGTGTAAATATGTGTGTGTGAAGTGTTCCCGAAAGTAGATTAAATAAAGAATAAATTTTTTTTTATAAAATGTGTGTAACTTAAACAATAAAATGTATGTAACTTAAGCAATGAAATGTGTGTAACTTAAACAATAAAATGTGTGTAACTTAAGTAATAAAATGTGTGTAACTTAAACAATAAAATGTGTGTAATTTGAACTATAAAATGTGTGTAAATTGAACTATAAAATGTATGTAAATTGAACTATAAAATGTGTGTAATTTGAGCTAATAAATGTGTGTGTAATTTGGACTATAAAATCCTTTTTTCAAAATGTGTGTTATTTGAGCTATAAATATGTATTATTTGAATAATAAATGTTAGTAATAGGAGCTATGATATGTGTGTAATATAAAATATAAAATGTGTGTAAATAATTTATAAAACGTGTAAATTCTTACAATATTTTGTGTGTAGAAATTGTAGATTTAGTTGAAAATTTCCAAGTGTTTAAATTAAAAATTTTGAATTCTAATTTTATGTATAAATCGGTTTATATAAGTGTTGTGTGTAAATATATTTGTGTTTGTATGTGTTGATGTGTATACAAGTATATATAAATGTATATGAGTATGAACTTTTATATATGTATATGTATTTTTATGTGTGTGTGGACGTTTATGGAAGTGTGTGTGTAAGCTTATGGATATATATGTGTAAATTTATGGGTATGTGTATATATATATATATATAGATGTGTAAATAAATCTTTATGGAGCCCTAATTTTTGTTTCTAGATCAAAATTTTATTAGTTTTGTCATTTTCATAGTGAAGTAAATTTATAATTTAATAACTATATTTGTGTGTGGGTGTATGTTTTATATATGTGTGTGTTTATATGTTTGTGTGTATGTATCATGTGTGTGCATATATATATATATATACATATATGTGTATGTATTTTGTATGTATATATATATATGTATGTGAGTGTGCAAGTATGTATTTTGTATGTGTGTGTGTGTATGTGTATAAACTGGTGTAGGTATGTTTGGAAGGGTTGTGTTTGTTAGGATTGGGTGTGTTGTATATGTATATATATACCAATTTAAATGTGTAATATATATCTATATATATATATGTATATTTTATATTTGTATTTTTATATATCTAATTGTGGAATTAATTTAAGGTTAATTGTTCGGAGGTATGTGTGAATGTATGTTTGTAAATATGTGTACATGATTATGTGTGTGATTGTGTTTATAAGTATGTGTGTGTGTCAGTGTATTTTTATATGTTTGTGTG
>JADHZB010000848.1:0-17921 GCA_015657535.1 Nephromyces sp. MM_2019
TGTGTGTGTGTGTGTGTGTGTGTGTGTGTGTGTGTGCGTGTGTGTGTGTGTGTATATAAATGTATTTATTTATATATATATAGATATATGTGTATGTATACAGTGTATTTCGATATCTTATGTATATGCTATTGTGTGCTATATATGTAAAATAAGCATTTTTGTATGTGATGTATATATATATATGTGTGTATGCTAAGTATGTATATATATATATTATTATTTTATATTGCAAAATTTTGAGTGTATGAATAAAATTACACACGATCTTCAAATTTTATGTGTGCACATCCCCACACACATGCACATACAGACATACACTCACATATACACACACACACACATATTTTAATTATTTATTTCCTCCAGTTGAAGAAACATATCAAACCAAGGGATATGGCCACTCTATTGAGTTCATTTCAAAAACTGCGAATTTTTGATGAAAATTTGTTTAATTATTTTGCTGTTGAATTAAGTACAAATCTTCACCAAATCCCAATGGTACACACACACACACACACACACAACATGCACAATTACACACAATTTACACACATTCATTCTATAAAAATCTTTCAGTTTATACGCACACTATACCCAAACTAACTACCTTAATCATGATACACACAAGCACTCACTTAACCTCCTATATACATTCATATATTACACATTACACACACACACTCCACATATATTCTCCGCATACATTATACACACACATGCTACACACCACACATCCATACTACACATATACCTATACTAGATTCACACCCATATTACACATATACCCATACACACACACACACAACATATATATACACACACACACAATACACACTCACACACACAATATATACATACACACACACAACATATATATACACAGACACACAATACATACTCACACACAATATATACTTACACACAATATATATACACACACACACACAATACATACACACACAATACACACACACACACGCACACAATATATATACACACACACACACACACACAATACATACACCACACACACACACACACACACACACACAGTATACACACCACCCACACACACACACAATATATACACCACACACACACACACAATATATACACACACACAGCCATTATTAGCTAAAACATTGTCTGCCTACGGTAAATCAAATTACCACCACGGGGCCCTCCTGGCTGCCGCCAATTTCGAAATTGCCAACCGCCACGACGAAATAAATTCACCCATCGATTTTGCAATTTTAATTAACGCTCTTTCCAAATTACAGGTGTGTAGTGTGTGTGTGTATGTGTGTGTGTGTATGTGTGTGTATGTGTGTGTGTGTGTATGTGTGTATGTGTATGTGTGTGTGTGTATGTGTGTCTGTGTATGTGTGTCTGTGTATGTGTGTCTGTGTATGTGTGTATGTGTGTCTGTGTGTGTATGTGTGTCTGTGTGTATGTGTATGTGTGTCTGTGTGTGTGTGTGTGTGTCTGTGTGTCTGTGTCTGTGTGTATGTGTCTGTGTCTGTGTATCTGTGTGTGTATATATATATATGTATTAAGCTTGATTTTTAGTATGAATCAAATCATCGATTACTCTGAATAATACCAAATAGATGCGTCTCTATATAATCTATATTTTTGTATTTAATATTTTATACATATTTTTACACATATTTACACTTGTATAATTCGTTTTCCAATATATATATATATACATAAATGGTGTGTAAAATTGTGTAGGCATATGATAAGGCTCTATTTGATAAACTTTCTACACACCTCCTCTATTTAATTCAAACACGTTCATTTCATATCCGGGAAATATCTGTCATTGCAAATGCCTTTTCAAAAGTGAATCATTACGATCGAATTGTATTCAATACAATATCAGGTATATTAATACACACACAAATATATATAGTTATATGTATACATCATACCCCACCACACATACACCACCATACCCCATAATACACACATACACCCCCATACCCCATAATACACACATATACCACCACACCCCATAATACACACACACACATACACCACCACACCCCATAATACACACATATACCACCACACCCCATAATACACACACACACATACACCACCACACCCCATAATACACACATATACCACCACACCCCATAATACACACACACACACACACCACCACACCCCATAATACACACACACACATACACCACCACACCCCATAATACACACACACACATACACCACCACACCCCATAACACACACATACACATACACCACCACACCCCATAATACACACACACACACACACCACCACACCCCATAATACACACACATACACATACACCACCACACCCCATAACACACACATACACTATCACACCCCATCACACATCAAACCCTCCCAACCGTCTCTGTGTGTGTGTGTGTGTGTAGAAAAACTCCCTTTAGATATACCCCATGCAACAGCCTTAGAAATTTCACTTCTTTTGAAGGCGTTTATTCGCGTGGGCCATTCGACGGAAATTTGGCGAACGACGGCGCTCACAAACGCCGTCAAGGCCGTACATTTTATGGGCCCCCAAGAAATGTGTAACTCTGCCTATGCATTTGGTAGTATTAAAGAAATTATACAGGATGATGATAAGCCCCTTATTCATCAATTTTACACACACATTGCGTATGTTATGGTGTGGAGGAAGAGGGGGTGTGTGGAAGGGGTTGGGGGAGTGGATATAGTGGGGGATGGGGTGGTGGTTTGTGTGTATTTTATGTGTATTTTATATATCTGTATGCGTGTATTTTATATATGTGTAGATCTGTATGTGTGTATTTTATATATGTGTATATCTGTATGTGTGTATTTTATATATGTGTATATCTGTATGTGTGTATTTTATATATGTGTATATCTGTATGTGTGTATTTTATATATGTGTATATCTGTATGTGTCTATTTTATATATGTGTATATCTGTATATGTGTATGTGTGTGCTTGTGTGTATTTTATGTATCTGTTAGTTTGTGTGTGTGTATGTATGTTTATCTTGTGTGCGTATGATATTAACATTGTACACATTCTATATATATATATATATATATATTTCACATAATAGTGAGAGATTTGCTTTACTCAATTCGTTGGCCAACACACAACAAATCATCTCATTACTCCAAACCTTTGGTCGTTGGCTTGTGTGTGTACCTGTTGAACCTCTCTCAAAATTCATATCAACTCTACACACACACTTGAAACAAGGCTCTTCATCCGACAATACTATACAGAATTCAAATACACACATTACACACATCAACAACGATTTTACAATAGATATCTCTCTTGGCTTAATCTACTCTCTTTGCAGTATATTATCCAATTTCTACCCCAATGAACCTACTAAACTCATCAAACCTACACACCATTTATTGTCTAACCTTATTACACACATTCATGCCCTTCAACAGTATAACCAAATTGATATATATCTCTTAGTGAGAGCCATTGATGCAGTTTATCGTTGCAGGTAATTTTACATATTAAGTGATAGTGTTTTTATTTACACACTAAGCGATAGTGTTTTTATTTACACACTCAATGATCATGTTTTTATTTACACACTAAGCGACAGTGTTTTTGTTTACACACTAAGCGATAGTGTTTTTATTTACACACTCAATGATCATGTTTTTATTTACACACTCAATGATCATGTTTTTATTTACACACTAAGCGATAGTGTTGTTATTTATACATTAAGTTATATTCACTTGTTACACACTTTGTGATTGAGTTGTTATTTACACACTGAGTTATTTAAACACTAAGTTATATAGACTTGTTATTTACACACACACTTACATATATATTCATGGTTTACACACTAATATATGTATATTAACCGTTTGGTAATCATAACCATAAGCTAAGGATTCTTACACACATATATAGTTAAAACTATAATTTTTCTATATATACTCTTTATCTTTTGTTCTACATACACTTGGTTACCTTATTATGTTGTGTGTGTGTGTGTATGTGTGCATACTACATATATAATCTCTTGGTAACACACACTTTTTGTGTGTAAATATGTTATAAATCACAAATTTTATATAGGTGTCTTGACCGTCATTTACTTAAAGAATTCATCCCTTTTATTATGATCTTACACACACATCTAGATAGCCACTCTTCATCTACCCTTTACAACATCTACATAGGCTCAGGTGTGTACACACATTTCACTAAGTATACTCATATATCTCACACACACACCCCTATATATCACACTTCATCTACTTGTGTGCCTTGGTGTATATATATTTCTATGTGTATATGGTTTACATGTATCTGTATTTGTTGTGTGTGTGATTTACATGTTTATGTACATGTGTATATATGTACTTATACTATTATTTCTTGTGTACTTTTGTGCCTTTTGTTTGTGTGTGTGAGTATGTGTATATATTGGTTTATGTATGTGTGAGTATGTGTATATATCGGTTTATGTATGTGTGAGTATGTGTATATATCGGTTTATGTATGTGTGAGTATGTGTATATATCGGTTTATGCATGTGTGAGTATGTGTACATATTGGTTTATGTGTGTGTGAGTATGTGTACATATCGGTTTATGTGTGTGAGTATGTGTATATATCGGTTTATGTATGTGTGAGTATGTGTATATATTGGTTTATGCATGTGTGAGTATGTGTACATATCGGTTTATGTGTGTGTGAGTATGTGTACATATCGGTTTATGTATGTGTGAGTATGTGTATATATTGGTTTATGTATGTGTGAGTATGTGTACATATCGGTTTATGTGTGTGTGAGTATGTGTACATATCGGTTTATGTGTGTGAGTATGTGTACATATCGGTTTATGTGTGTGTATATGTGTGTAGGTTATCAATCCGATGAAGACTTATTACAAGGATTAAAATCAAAAACAACAGATTAAATCATAACCAATAATTTGTGTGTAATGCTATTATAATAGATAATCTAACTTATCTTATTTCTCTAATTATTTTTTATTATTTACTTTTTTTACACACACAATCCCCTTCATTAACAATTCTTAGCCATCTGGGGGGCTTCGATTTATACTCACACACACACACACACACACAATAAACTCTGCGTAATTATTTTTGATGAATTCTTACACACGACACATAAAATCTTCTTTGAAAAGTATTTTATATATCCTACACATCTATGTTTATAGTCAATTTTATATATGTGTAAAATGAGCCAAATACTCTCTTTCTGCACACACACAGCAAAATATACACATATATATATATATATATATATATAGCTGCCCCAACTATTCAATTAAACACTTTATTATTTCCTAGTTGTCACTCTCTCCATTTCTCCACCACTAGTTACAGCACATTATAGCTACAGTTCATTACAAACAGAAATTTCATCACACACACACACACACACACACACACACACACACACACACACACACACACACACCACACACACACACACACTACACACATACACACACCACACATACATCACATAGATGCTTAACCTTCCCATAGCCACTTAATTTATGTATGGGAGTTACACACCAACCCCATTTCTGTCAAAATAAAAGATCTTTATATATTTAGTAATATGTTTTACACACCTCCCCATTATTAACTATTAAATGGATTGAGTTTTACACACGTACGTGTAACTGTCATGAGTATATCAAGATAATATACGTGTGGATAAAATTGATTTTGTGTATATACACACAATAGTTTTACTAGTATTGTTTGTTATTTTTATGTCTAATTAGGTTTACTCTTACATCTCCTATTTATATATCAGATGGGTACGGTGTTTCAGGTGTGTACAGTGTATCCATATCATATGTGTGCATATCAGGGCTATCCATTTCGGTGTTATATATCTCAGGTGTGTATATTTCGGGTGTGTGCATGTCAAACCAATCACCATAGGTAGCTTTAACTTCATAGTTAGCATTTGAATTGTGTGTGGCTTGTTCTCCATTATAAATGTGTGTATCTTCATCATGTACATCATAGAATAATTCATGTTCCATTGTGTTTAAGGGATCATACACATCTATGTTTGGGTGTTTATCTAGATGTGTGTAATCTTCACTCATATGTGTAAACTCATCGAATTCAGCACCAAATTTTTGTGGGTCAAATTCATTAATATTTTGATATTCTTTAGCTGGTAACTCACTATGTGTGACACTGTTATTATCCTGCGTTTCATGCATATATTGTGTGTAGGTATCTTCAATTTCATCTACACTGTGTGTATCTGTGATATCCATATTAAACTCAAAATCAGGCTCATTAAGTTCTGTATACCAATCCTCATCTTCCTTATCACATGGCCCATATTTTTTGATCTCTATATGCTCATTTCTTATACACGCCATCATCTCCATTTGACACACATTTTGATATGTTTTACCATCCATCCCACACACCTTATTCACATGCCTCGAACATACCCTATTCATACATTCAGTTTTTATACTTGTGTGTGCTTCGGGGAAGGGCTCTGTGTTTGTGTGTATTTCTGGGGTACTCTCTGCTTTTAAGTGCGTTTCTGGGATACTCCCTGCTTTTATGTGTGTTTCTGGAGCAATTTCTTTGTGTGTGTAGGTTTCTGAAGCATTTTCTGTAATTGTGTGTGTTTCTGGGGATCCCTCTGTTTGTGTGTGTACCTCTGGAGCATTTTCTGTTGTTGCCTGTGTTTCTGGGGAACCCTCTGTCAATGTGTGTGTTTCTGTAGCACTATCTGTTTGTGTGTGTACTTCTGGGGCATCTTCTGAAGTTGTGTGTACATCATTGGTATTCTCTGTAGCTGTGTGTGTTTCTGGTGTACCCTCTGAATATATGTCTGCATCTATTCCCTCATTGTTAACTGTGTGTGTATCTTCATCTACCTCACTATTGGCCATCTGGGATAATGTCTGATTATATAAACCTTCTCTATGCATTGTGTGTAACATACCAAATGGATATCTTGCAGGCGTGACATCGTATTTTTTGGGGATATTTATACTAGTCATTTTCTGGGCCATATCATGCACACTCATATCCATGGCTTGGCTGATATTTTTATGGTAATCTTTTGATAATGATTTCTTCATATTATATGTGCCCTAATAAATTTTATGTGTGCAATTCATAATTTAAAAGGGTTAGTGTAATTGTGTGTGAAAATTTAGTATTACCTTCATATCCTCAACAGCCGTGTCCTCAGAACCTTTACTATCATTCTCTATAAATTTAGTTATAATTATATACAGATATAAATTAATAAATAACTTTTGACAATCTTATACAATTACCTATTTAGATATAAGCAAAATGTTTTAAGAACTTTTTGAAACAACTTACATATACACACTAACACTTTTAATTAATACAAACTGAACATATATCCCATGTATACATATTTGATATATAAGATTCTTTGTCTATTAAAGGTAACACAACTACATACTCATATATCATTATACTCTCATCATACTCACACAAGCACACATTTTACGATACTATAATGTCATACACACACAGACAAACAGCTTACGACACTATAATCTCACACATATTACACACACACACACACACACACGCACCTTTGAGCACTACATTTTCAACTTCCTGATTGAATGGTTGTGGGGTAGTAGTTGTTGATATATATTCAGCTGGCTCAGGTATATCAAATTGCTCAGGTTTTGGATAATATGGGAGATTTGGGTCACACACACTGCCATAAGTGATTACTTTTAAACGTGGGTTTTGACATAAGGCTTTTTCATACTCACACACACTCCTATATGTTGACATATTTGATGCACATATTAACTCCTCTGTAGTTGTTTCAGGGCACTTCCAATTACAGCGGTCTACATATACATATAATTGTGATATTTATTGTATTTTATATACCATATACACATATTTAAGCATATACATACACATCATGAAGTATATATATATATATTTATTTATTTATTTATTTATTTATTTATTTAGATAAATTATTACTCATTGGGTGTGTAGGTGGAAATAATACATCTCGACGGCCCTGCCATCTCTCTTGCCTCATCAACACATTTTTACCAAGCTCTTTAACTCTTACATTTATTGCTTGTTTTACTAATTTAATTTATTAGATATATGTGTGTGAATATATAACAAGGTGTTTATAGTGTATAATGTTTAGTGTGTTGGTGAAGTTTTACTATTTAAATACATATTTATATATATATATATATAGAGAGAGAGACCTACACAAATCTAGCAAAATTGATGACTTACTATATAAATGTATGTTAGTTATATATGAAGACATACATATGCACAAATATAATTTGTGTATATATAAGTTTGTTATTAAAATTCTAGCTGATTGTCTTTCAGTATTGATTAGTTTAAATAAATATATATATATATATATATATATATATATAATCAATGTATACGTATATAGCACACATATATACTCCTTTCTAATCATTTGTTAAATGTGTGAGTAAAAATAAGCTAATTATATCATTAAGTTAATTTTTAAAATTACTTGGAAAAAATATTTGTTCATCAACTGTTTCTTGCCCAATTATTTGCTCTAAAAATTCCAAAGAAGACTTCATTGAATTTAGATTCAAATTTGGTGTTTAAAAAATGTGTAAATTATAGAAATTTTATTCAAATTTATTAAATACTTTTGTATTTAATAGCCAATTCAAACGCTAAGCATAGAAGTTATTTTAAATTTATGATACTCATATCTTAAATATAACTAACATATGTATACACACACTATAAAATCTGTAAATATACACAAACGCTATATTTAATCTCCAATTACAAATTTATACTAATTAATTTATGCACATACAAACTCATTATAAGAATATATAAGTTATATAGATTACAGACAATATATAAATAAAATTTATATAAACAGTCTACATATATCTATAAAAATTATATACAGACATTATATATATTTATAAGTTACACATACTTAAGCATCAGTGGAAAATATTTAAAACTAATTTTATCTATTTACAAGCATAGTTTACAAAATAGTAAATACCTCTTGGATGGAGATCAGGATTCACTTGATATAGTTTCGATAATAAATCTGGCAAAACTGTATTCATACACACATATGAATATATAAAATTTCGTTTATAAATAAATAATTATATACATATAAACAAATAAATGTATACAAAAATTAATTTCTGTAACAAATTATGTAAAGTCTAAACATATCTTTGTCTTACTGTTTGCATAGGAACTGTTATCTAAGAATGAAGGAAAAATAACAAAAACAAGGCCTATTATTTTCAGCATGTTTTTTGACATATTCATATGTTTTCCTCAATTCCATAAAGTTTGTTAATAAAGCTTTTAATTTATATAATATGAGTATGTGTACTATATTTCTGTAAAAAATGAAATTTAGTTTTAAGAAATTAAAATTTTAAAAACTTAATGCGTGTAACTCAAATTATAATTTAAACAAAAAAGAAAAACAGAATTAAAGCTAAATTTAATAAATATACGTTTCATATATATTTAAATATTTTTATGTGTGTGTATTTTTGAATTCTGTAAATATCTATTAATATGTGAAGCAAATACATATTAGAAAAAAAAGATGCCAATTCCAAGGTCTAACTATAGGATTATAATTATAGCTATATATATATATATATATATATATATAAGTGCATCAAATAACAGTATTACACAAATGTCAATATTTATATGAGAATATAAAATAGTTAAACAAATAGAATAATATCAATTTAGACCATTTTTGGTTGTTTCTTTGGTATTAATAGATAACAAAGAAATTTAAATTATATATGTGTTGAGTATTTTTATTTTTATTGTTACTATGAGTAGTAATATACACTATGTCACATATATTAAAACACTTATATTACGAGTCAATTTATCATAATATTAGTTTGCACATTAATTTATTTCACTTCACACATCTTATAACCAAAATTTTTTATTGATCCTGCGCTAATTCTATAAGGTATATATAAGCTGAAATTATTTAGGAAAAATTCTAAATAATAAATTGTTTGTGTTTATAGTACTACTAGATGTAAACATAAATTCAATCAATGAAAATAAAACTAAATATATTCCAACTAATTAAAATAACATAAGAAAATTATATATCAATCTATTTTCAATATTCACCTTTAATTTTAAATATCTTAGAAAATAAAGCAAACAAAATCTCCTTTATACATAGACGTACACACAATCAATTAAGCTCGTGCGTATACACAATCAGTTAATATCATGACATGTACACACACATAAATAAAGATACTGTCCGTGCATGCATATATAACGCTGAAATAACACATACAGAAAATTTGATAGCTAACTTGAAGCTCAGGCTTAATATATTTACAAATATATTTAGTACCACACATCTATAAATATATAGTTAACACATATACATTTTTTAGTTCATAACTTGCTTATGGCCACAAAATTTTAGTTTTAAGGCATATATAAGTCTTAGCACATGTACATACGTCAACGGTGCACCACTTTATATATATACAAAATTCTAACTCGCAACACATACACAAGCTAACTAAAATTACATCATTTACATACAAATTAATTAGGTTAATGTGTAAACATAAAAACACTACACTTACAGTCCTTCTCTTTACACATATTTATATGTGCAAATGCATGCACGTAAAAACAAATATAACAAAAAAAGCGTTCAATTGGATTCATCTACACTCACACACACATATATATAGGTTTTATAGCAACAATACCAAATAACTATCATTATAATGCCAAAATTCAAACATATTTATATATTTTGAAATTAAATCTAGCAGTAATCAATCATTTTCGAAGTTAGTTTTAATTAAGTCTTTTAAATAGGTAAGCTAAATAATGCATGCAATTTTTTATATTTTAGCATTTAGTAGTAAAACACACCTTATAATAATACTTATAAATTGAATAAAAATACACTTGTTCATTTATAGAATATTTTATTTAGCTTCCATCGTGCAAAAAAAATTGAATTAAAATCACAACTTTAATACACTTTTGTATCAAGATAAAATAAATACAATAATAAGCATTGAAAATATATACCTTTCATATATATTTCAACATAGATTAATTTATTATACAAAATACAATTATATTTAGAAAAACACTTCCTTGAACATACGTGTGTCAAGTATATAGTTTTAACAGTTATATTAATCAGACATCCACCTTAACAACATAAAACACGCATTAAATGATTTAAATTAAATAGCCAAGTGCATACCCACATATAATCACATGCAAATTCGTAATGGCATGCACACTCATCATTTCATGCACACGTAAACATTAGAACAAAATAAGCGAACACACTAGTAATCTTATAATATCAAACAATCACATGCGCACACTTTAAACATAACAACAAAGCATAAGTTTATGATATCAAAAAACAATATTTACACAAACGGACATATATATCATAATAAATCAAAACATATATTGGATTTTTTTTTTAATTGACTTTAATCATTTTATAAAACATTTAGTGCAAATTATTATAACTGATGTCTTAAGCTTATTCTTTTTTGCTTTTTTTATATGTGCATGTCTTGAGTGAAGAAGTTTAGATTTATATTTTTATTTTTATTTGTCTTCAAATAGCAGTCTTCAGTTCGCAGTTCATTTATTCATTCCCAATTCGACTTTTCTAACTTTATAAATTTATAACGATCTCAAAGTGTACATACATACACTTCCATTTTTTACAACTTTCTCAAATTTTGAAAAATACATTTTTAAAAATTAAAAATACTTAATATACCATATTTTCACTAATATCAATAATTGTTCTTTTCTACTTATTCTTGATTCTGCTTCCCGATATTTTTTTAAATTATTATCATCAAATTTACTTTTTGTTAATGTCTTAAAATTAGAACCTATATAGTATCCTTGTATAAAATAAATATAATTCCGCCCCAAGCACTAGTAAATCGAACCAAAAAACATAAATAAGCATCTCAAAAACAAATACATCAAGATACGCTTTCTACAAACCAGGATCATAAAAGATGGAGGTAGAAACCACTGAATATAAAAACAGTGACCAAAATGTCAATCAGAATTCTTCACCACCAAGCGCATTTTCCATGATTTTCAATCAACAACTTACGCCCGAGCAGATTGAAACAAGTAAGATTTACAAGAGCTATGAATGTAATGAAGAATTGTTGATGGAAAATCCAAATCGATGGGTAATTAAAATTTTAGAAATATAATAGCTTTTGGGAAATTTTTTCTTTTATATTCAGGTTATGCTCCCTATCAAATACCCAGAGATCTGGAAAATGTACAAGAATCATGTTGCAGCTTTCTGGACAGCTGAAGAAATCGATCTTGCGCAAGATATGAGGGATTGGAACAACTTAACCAGTAATGAACAGCACTTTATAAAATATGTCCTCGCCTTTTTTGCAGCTAGGTATGATTGAGAATATTTAGTCCGAATAAATTTAACAAAGCAATTCTGATTTTTTCTTTAGTGATGGCATTGTTCTTGAGAACCTGGCTTCCAAGTTTTTGAATGAGATTCAACTCCCTGAAGCACGTGCTTTTTATGGATTTCAAATTGCTATGGAGAACATTCATAGTGAAACCTATAGTTTATTAATTGATAATTATATCAAGGACGAAAGAGAGAAGATGATGCTATTTGAAGCCATTGAGACTGTGCCAGCTGTGACTCAAAAGGCAATGTGGGCTGTTAAGTGGATCAATGAGCAAAATAGTTTTGCTGAACGTTTAATTGCATTCTGTGCAGTTGAAGGAATCTTATTTTCTGGCAGTTTCTGTGCAATTTATTGGCTCAAGAAGCGAGGTCTTATGCCTGGTCTTACCTTTAGCAATGAACTCATATCTCGAGATGAAGGATTACATGCTGATTTTGCTTGCTTACTCTACTCTATGCTTAATAAAAAACTTCCAGAAAAGGCAGTAAAGGATATCATCATTGAGGCTGTCAAAGTTGAACGTAGCTTTATATGTGATGCTTTGCCATGTGATTTAATTGGGATGAATTCAAGTATGTGCACTATATAGGATACGTTTTTCCACATTTATATTAATCAATGTTTATACATTCTATATGTCTATAGAGTTCTTTGATTTATAATACACGAATCACGCAGTCTTGTATAATATCCTTCACAATTTATTCATATTTTCAAACAAACTAACACTTTTATTTACAGAGTTGATGGCCCAATACATCGAATTCGTTGCAGACCGACTCTTGAATTGTTTAGGGATTGAAAAAGTATTCCACTCTCAAAATCCATTTAATTGGATGGAATTGATTTCCCTCCAAGGTAAAACCAATTTCTTTGAAAAAAGAGTTGGGGAATATCAAAAGAGTCGTATTATTGGAGACCAATCTGGGGCCTTGTTTGGTGAATATACTGAGTTTTAATTGCATTTATGCATTTATTGATTTTCAAGCGATCCCTACACATATATAGCCTATTAATACTGATAATGGCTCGAATTTAAGAACATGAATTTCTTATTTACAATCAGACATTACATCTTTCAATCATAATAAACTTACAACTCTCAAAACAATAGTCATATGATACACCCCTTTTAAGCGTTTTATAAACTATAAATAGTGACTTAATATGATCATTGGTGACAATCTACAAAAATTAGCAATCTCATAATCAACAGACACTTTATGCATAATCAATGTAAATACTAGATATGCAACTTAAAGAGGTATTCTTTGTATACACATTTAATAGAGATATTCTTATTTATACAATCAAATTGAACACAATCCTTACAAAATATGATGAATAAAGGTATACATCTTCAGTTGAGGCATTCTATACACCCAACTAATCAAAAGATACACACATGATTAACACGAGATATTTTATACATATTAATCAAAAGAACCCTCTAGAAGTATTATAAATAGAGATTTGCTTTATGCACACTATCAACTGAGATACTCTGCATGCACACTATCAACCAAAACATTTTACACACTATCAACATTATTTTAGATCAAATTTACAAGGTCAATGATTTAGATATACTATTTGGGACAGATTTAATTACATTAATTTGGACATACTTTATAACCATATTTTTTATACTGTAGGGATTTATTTTATGCAAAATTTATTTCCCAATATTCTACACAAAGAATTTTTATTTTCAAACTTTTCTCTTAACTCGCAAATATAAATAGAATTTTCTCTAGAATTGACTGATTATTAAATACACACAAGATAAAAGTTTATATTGCTATTCATTGAGGGTGTATATAATCACTATGAATGCAATGTCAATTTGTTTGAATAACTTTATACAAATTGATTGTGTGTAATATATATATATATATGCATTAATAACCCCATTCATTATGATTCACACAAAAGTTTCCAATACACTAAGATTAATGTAATTGGATACGTGAAACATACACACATGGGATCGAAACTATACCTAACATGTACATACAGCCTTATCTAATATATCATATTACATACACTAGAAAGTTTATCATTCACAGACTATAAGGAAAACATACGTATATAATAAAAAACACATACACCACACACTAGTTTAAACACACATACCACACACTAGTTTAAACACACACACCACTCAGTCGTTTAAACACACACACCACTCAGTCGTTTAAACACACACACCACTCAGTCGTTTAAACACACACACACAGATGTGAAATTTGAGGTATGTTTTAGGTTAAATTGTTCAATTTGAATACGACAAAAAAAATTTTATTTTTTACTTTTTTATTTTTCAAATTTAAATATAAAAAATGAAATATTTACGCAAAATTGAATACAAAAATTATTTATTTTAAAAAATATTTTTTTATTTCGTGAATTTTAAAATAAAATAAAATATCAAAATAGAAAGGTTTTATTGAATGTGTGTTCAAAAATGTGTAACCGTGTGTTTATGTATGTGTGTGTATGTGTAGTGGTTAGTATAGAAAATATACTGATCAATGAATACAAATAAATATTAGTATATATATATATATATATATATATACTAATTAAAATATATAATTAACACACAGATCTTATAGTAAAAATAATAATAAAAAGAAACCAGTCTTGAAATGATACGTTAAAAATATTTAAATTCAATATAATATATATTTCATAAAACTTGTATATTTAAAACTTATAATAAACTATATTCAAAAGTGAGTAAATTTAATTTCATCTTAAAAAATAAATTATATTGTATTTGTTATATAACTGTATGTTTTTGAGATTGTATTTTTACATATACGTATATATATATATATATATATTTATATACTTACAAATTATATCGAGATATAACATTTTCTGTACACACAGATATTAAGATGTATATCGACCAATCTGTTATATCTATATATAAATATATGTATAATTTGATTATATATCTATTTATACATAAAATCACATATATAGTTTATTCGAGTCAAATTATGTTTCTTATAAATCACACCAAGCTTTATATAAATACATATTCTAATTTAATGTATAAAAAACATCACAAATACACACATACAAAAGACACAATACAATACAATCACATCACCCCTCCCCTACACACAATATAGTGTAATTACATAGCCCCCTTACCCCCTAAACACTCCTTCTACCCCTCAACACAACACAAGCATATATTACTCCCACTGTACTCCACCTACACACACACAAATACATACAAACATACATATACATGCACCATAAAATTTTTTTACACATACATATACACAATAAAAAAAAATTTTTTTGAATTTTTTTTTTTCACACACACATACACACACACGCACACACACACACATACTACTATAATTTTTTTTTTCTTTACACATCTAGGTCAGGTATAGCTGCACGGAATTCGAAGGGGGATGTAAACCAATCTGAATATTTAAACATGTCAATACTAATTTCACCAAAAATTTGTTGTTCATAGTCACACAGTTGTTCCATAAAACCAAGATTTGGACATATTTTTTGACGTTTTGATAATAAGTGGAAGAATGCTTTTTGTAGTTTTAATCTCTGTTATGTGTATGTGTGTGTAGTGTGTGTGTGTATGTGTGTGTGATTATAAATATATATATATATATGTATATGTGGGTGTGCATAAAATATATAAGTATTGAAATATTGAATGATATAAGTGGTAGTTAAGTATATCCATTTAAAGATAAGTTAATTTAAAATCTCAAATCATATCACAATTGTTAATTATAGTACTCTTCTCTTCACCACATACACACATACCCGAAATTATATATATATATATACATGTATATACTAACTTGTTTTTTCATCATATAAGCTAGGATGATGGTCGCTGAACGACTTACACCCGCTCTATTAATAAAAAAAAAATATATAAACAATACACACACACACACAAACACACACACACACAAACAGACACACACACACTCATACACACACACACATACACACACACACACACACACACATACACAGACACACACACACAAACAGAAACACACACACACATACACACAAACAGACACACACACACACACACACATACACAGACACACACACACACATACACACACACATACACACACACACACACATACACACACACATACACATACACACACACATACACAGACACACACACATACACAGACACACACACATACACAGACACACACACATACACACACACACACACATACACAGACACACACACATGATTAATATATCAATTTACACATTTTTTATTTACTTGCAATGAACTAAAACAGGCTCCTTTTTCATTATAAATGAGTCTATATAATCAATAGCCTCATTGAAATATAAATGTATAGGCTCACGACTTGAATCTTCAACATAAATTGTGTGTAAATGATATCCTTCTGGTGTGGGTGAGTTCTATATCATACACATTGTTAAGTTATATATATATATGTGTGTGTGTGGGAGTGTATGTGAATAAATGAAGGTAAAAATTGTGTACAAAAATAGTGTATAAATGGCTTATAAAGTGTATAAAGATATGTATAAAAAAATGTTCAATTATATGAAATTTTTAAATCTTTCTATATATCCTCCTAAAAAAAAATATTTAAACACACATTATATATGTTTAAATAAATATATGTAAACTTATATACACACTATATAGAAATTTATTGATTATCGTTTATAAAATATAATTGATATATCTTAAACAATTTATAGAGTTGATTTAATAATATTGTGTGTATGAAATTGAATTATTGAAGTTAGTTCATAACTCACTAAATCAAATACACACATATTGTATAGGTGTAACTATGACAAATATCATTTACACAATTTATTAAGTTGAATAATAGTATGTACACACATTTTAACACAATAAATCTACTAGGTATTATAAAGAGTATAGTTTAGTACATAAATGTAAAATGTTCACACATTCAAAAAACATATGTATTATATATATATATATAATACAAATGTGTATACAATAAATTGCACCCTCATATATCTAGTAATACACACAAACTAAATATATCTACAATAACACTATTCATTCAGCCTAAAAATCTTTTAACCAACACACACCATCTTAAATACCATTTATTTCACCCTATGATTTATATAATACACACATACATACACATACACACAAATAGACACATACACACAGGCATACACACAAATAGAGGCATACACACACACACACACATACACACACACACACACGTACACACACACACACACACACACACACACACACACACACACACACACACACACACACACACA
>JADHZB010000849.1:5000-17821 GCA_015657535.1 Nephromyces sp. MM_2019
TGTTTATGTATATATGTATTTATGTTTAAGTGTGAAGATTTATATATATATAAATATATAAAGTTTTAGAACACAGTGGCCAGTCAACTTATATCTATATGTGTTACTTTATTTAAATATTAATATATACGAATAAATATATATATATATATATATATATATATATATGCACATACTGTATGTGTGTACATATGTAGGATACTCAAACATCAATTACAAAAGTAAATAAGAATAGTGTACATACACTCACATCAAATTATGCTAGCTAGAATATTACTAGAACATACGGCTAGAATACAATTAATGATCTACCAAACCTAAACAAAACCAGCATATACGGATCATAACAAAAAAACACAAAATTTGTTGAAGATGAATTTTTCAAGAGAATATTGAAAATATAAAATAATAAAATTTCAAGAAGAATTCAATAAGAATGAAAGAAAGAAAAAGAAAGACAGAATTTTTATTTTTCACAAGTTTTTACTGAAAGCTTTCACAAATATACTGTATTTCTAAATTATGAAAGCCACAAGGCTTTGCTGTCTAAAATTCTTCTAAAGTTCCTGAGCTACAGAATTATAATTATTCCGTAGGTTCGAGAATAGCGCGTGAATATAGCGGACATTTTCGCGCTCAATATTAAATGATTTTTTTGCTATAATATAGGTGTCATTATAGCTAATGAATATGAATAATAATATTTAAGTATATGATTTGGCACTCGAGAGTGTAGGGTAAATCTTAGATTACTACATTCTGCAATTTTTAAACTTTTTAAGTTTAGTCATTTTATAAAAATATTTCGCGGGATTATAAACATTTTGAGGGCGAGTGATTCAAAAATGGGTTTAGTTATATGATAAAGAAAGTTAAAGTTATACGTATAAGAGTTTGAGTAAAATTATATTCAAATTGTTAAATTTCAGTATTTAATTCTATTTATTTATCGAAACTTGTATATACATCAGCTTTCTATGAATTCTAAGTAGGAAATATATATATATAGTTAAAACACGAAAGTGCTTTATAAAATCATAAACACATTTACACTTTAATTTGTATATTTAGACACCAAACATATTAAAATTATTTGTACACACACAAATTATTAATCATTTGTGTTCAATTGGAAAACTAATTGAAACTTAACATATTCATAAACATACTGCTATATATGTTTACACAGTTATATATAAATATATTACACACACATGTATTTACACATATATACATTTACACACAAAAGGTGTATTTAAATATGCATATATAATTTATACATACATACTGATTTATAACAAGAGCTGTGTTAAGTGTGTGTAATTTATTTATGTGTGTATAAATGTTCACACTTATCTCAGATATATACAACTAAAAAGGGTTTGTTAATGCTGTCTATAAAGTTTATTTGTTGTGTGTAGATGTTTGAAGGTGTGTGTTAATTACATTTAGCATTCAAGTTGTCTTTAACTAATGTATATTTATCTTGAGTGTATAAAATGTGTGTGTATTATTTCTCTCTAAATAGTTATATGTATGTTTTATGTGTGATATTTAAATCAGTGTGTAGTGTGTGCATGAGTATAGAAATCGCTGTTAGTCAGTAATTTATATAAAAATCAGTTATTGGTGTGTAAGGTGAAAAATATATACAATTTTAATGGTACATACACATTTCATATATTAAATATTAGTTTAATAGTGTGTGTATTACAAAAAAATTTATAAATAGTTTATATAGCAAATATACACATGTTATGTGATTTAAATACATTTCCTATCCGTGTGTGTGTGTGTGTGTTGTGTGTTTGTGTATGAATGTGTTATAGTTGTTTTTTGAGTGATTGATAGACTATGCGTGAAATATAATTGATGTGTGAGCGTGTTATTCGTAAATGGATCTGTTGTATCCAATATATAAAATGTGTACAAGGTTCAACTAATTTATTGTGCTAAAGTATATTTGTTAACTAATAAAAATATACTTATGTTTATATTACAATCAATAATTATATTGTTGGTATGTTTATGTGTGTGTTTATGTCTGTAGTCTGTGTGTATCTATATGTGTGTGATGTGAGTATCTGTATGTGTGTGCATGTATTAATATGTGAGTAATGTGTATATCCGTGTTCATGTCTGTGTGATGTGTATTTCTGTTTTAGATATATATATATATATATATATATTATGTATGTGTGTGTGATGTATACTTTTGAATAGGTGATTGTGTTTGGGTATATCTGTGCCTATATGTGCCCATAGGATTATGAAAATAAAGGGGTATCTTGAATGTGTATAAGTAAAAAAAAAGTGAATAAAGTGAATAAAGTGTATATGTATATCTTGTTATTTGTGTGTATTTGTATGTGTTGACTCTGATTGTTTGTGTGTGACTGTAATAATTCGATCAGTTGGATTTGCTATTTTGGTATTAAGTAAATTGAGATTATTGTTAGCATCCTTATCTAGATTATATGGGTGTGTAAGTTGGTCACCGAATTTTCTTCTCTTAAATGAAGAGGATTGTGTATTGTGTGTAGAAGATATAGGCTGTTGGTGTGTGGATATATTATTATTATTACTAATGGGTAGAGGTACATGTGAAGCATTTTTTCGTGTGTGCGAATTTTGTGTGTATGTGTTATTATTATTAGATTGTGTACTAGCTGATCTAACAAGTGTTTGGCTTATATATGTCTTGGGTAATTCTGTATGTGTGTTTGCATGGTTTTCATATATAATCTTTGGCCCTTCATCTGTTTGTGTGCTTGATTTGGTTTTATTATTTATTACATCATCTAATGCATCAAATAGTACAATTTCATCTTCATCTCCTAATAATGAGCTAGAAATAGAGAAACTATCTTCATACGAATGCTTATTCTTATCAGTGTATGTATGATCATAATTATCTGTGTGTGTATAATCATTTGTGGGTGAAGCATTTGTATTGTCAAGAAATGTGTAATTATTTTTGGGTATGAAATTAAGATAATTTGCTATAAGATTACGTGACTTTGAGGGTATATGTTTGAGTTTAATAGAATTATTATTTTTTTGGTTTGGGTCTGTTTTCTTATTATAGTTCCAGAGTGTGTGTGTAGGATTTGGTGGTGTGGGGTGTGTATTGTGTGTGTCTAAATGTGAAGGGGGATATGGTGTGTGTATTGATTGTTCACCTTCATATTCTTCATATGTACTTAATGAACGTAAATTCATTTCAATATCATGATCCTCAAGTACAGTATAAGTTGTTGCTTTCTTCTTATGTAAAGTATGTGTGTGTATAGGATAATTCTTTGTGTGTGTGTGTTCAGTTTCTGTAGAACTATTTATAGTAAAAATTAATACACCCAAAAGTATAAACACTACACCACACATACCAATCAAATTAATTTCATATCCATTAATAAAGAAATCCCACAACACACTTGCAGGTAATATTAATAAGCAACCTACTGATGTGTAAAGAGGTGTAGATACATTAATTGCTAACATAATAAAGAAATTATATATAGTATCAAGTAAGCCTAGCAAAGTTAAATTATTTAAAATGTGTATAGAAGGTGCTTCGAATTGTTCAATACACATTAAATCAAGTATAATAAACATAGGTGATCCAATAATGAGTGTAAATGCACCAATTAAACCAGAAACTTTCATAGCTTCATTGATTTTATTATTGTATGTGTGTGATGTGGTATATGTATTGTTATTGTATGTGTGTGATGTCCTAATATTATTGGTGTGTAAATGAGTATTATGATTATTCGTATTATGATGATTTGTATTGGATGTCGTGTGTGAGGGTGTATGTGTTGTTGATTGTGTGTGTATAGTATATATGGGTTGTGTTGATGATGGTATATTTGTATGTGTAGATGAATGTGTATTAGGTGTAAATAACTTAAATAAAACCTCATATAATGAAAATAAGATTGTAGCCATAGTTACAAATACATACCCTAATAAACTAGGGTTTGAGAGTGCATCTACATCTTTCTTATCTTTGTGTGATTCACCAAAAAATGATATTAATATTACACCTATACAACACATACACACACTCAAACCCTTAATGAGTGTAGCCTTTTCTTTAAGTATACAAATTGATAATGCAAATACAAATGAAGAGGCTGATTGAAATATAGCAGAGTTACCAGACACACTCGTTAAGGGTAAACTCATAAACCATAAATAACTAGATGATAGGCCTGTGAGTGCAAGTGTGCTGGACATAAAAAATAAATTAAACCATGGGAATCGATTCTGTTGTGTGTTTGTATATGATTGTTGTGTTGTGTTTGTAGCAGATGTTATGTGTGCTTCATTATGCTCTTGTGGAGGTGTTTTTTTTATATATTTCTTTACTAATTTAGTTATATAAGTTGATAAAATTGAGATAGGTATAAATACCATATACATTACATGTGTGTAAAATGCTATAAAAAATGGTTTGTAATATGTGTGTTGTAATACTTGACCTGACTGTGCTAATAGTAACCATACACTTATACACACAAATATACACACACAAAATATGAGTGTATCTAGCCTTTGTAATTTCCTACGTGATTGTTGTTTTGTAGAAGGGAGTGATTTCTCCATTTTTTTATTTGCCTTGGAAATCACATCTAATATATATATATATATTTATATATATATATATATATATATATATGTGTGTACGTGTGTAGAGGTGTGAGTGTGGTTATTTTTGATGTATGAGGGGGGAGGGGTTACCAAAAAAATTTTATATAAAAAAAGGGATAACTAAGTATATATATATATATATATATATATATATATATAAAGATATATGTGTGTGTGTGGATAGATTGATATATATATATATAAGTGTTTGTGTGTGTGTGTCTATGTGTATGTGTATCTAGGTTGATGTATATGTATAGGTTGTGTGTGCGTGTGTGTTTGTGTGTGTGTATGTATGTTTGTGTATATATATAGAAATAAATAAATATGATTAAATTGAAATTATTTTTCAAATAAAGTGAAAAATTAGGTTATTTAGATATAATGAAATTTGGGAAATGTGTGTATGTGTGTGTGTAATATATATTGTTGATATAAGTTTATATGCTATAAGGAGATATATACTGTGTGTAAATAAAGCAGACGCTTTCGATTTTATAGTTTATAAAGCTCAATAATAATGTGTGGTGCATAAATTAATGATTAATTTTAAATTGTGCATTACATATATATATAGGCTGTGTGCAAATTTATAATCAAAAAAATCATGTGTAGAGTTATATTTAATAATCGGTTATTAAGCTGAATGTAATTTTTGTTTAAAAATATGTGTAGGTATAGAAATGTGTGGGAAAATATATATTTCAATGTGTGGACATAAAAATAAGTTTGTGTGTAAATATATATGCGGAATTGTGTGTTTCAAAAAAGTGTGTAAATGGTCTGTTTGAAAAAAAGTGTGTGTAAAAACGTGTGTTTTAAGGAGAGTATACTTATATTGAGTCAAATTATCTGAGAAAATTGTTTTGGATTTAATCAAAATTTGATTAATAAAGTGACTGGGTGTAATGAGAAATTTATATATATATATATATGTATGTGTTGATATATATGTATATATATATATATAGATGTGTTTGTATGTGTGTGTGTGTGTATATATCAAGTTGATTACCCAGCTCTGGTAACAATGCTAATAATTAAATTTGTCCTTACACACTTTAATTCTCATATCGGCAATTACATATAAGAAGTTTGGCCCTACAAAAAATGCATAGAAATGTGTGTGTATGTGTATGTGTGTGTGTGTGTGTAAGTGTGTGTGTGGGTGTGTATGGGTTTGTGTATGTGTGTGTTTGTGTGGATGTGGGTGGGTGTGTGTGTGTGTTTATAAATAAGAATAGAGTGTATATGTGTGTGTATGTGAGTGAGTGTGTGTATGTATCTGTGTGTATGAATGAGTGTATTTATGTATGGCTATGTATGTGTGTGTATGTGAGTGAGTGTGTGTATGTATCTGTGTGTATGAATGAGTGTATTTATGTATGGCTATGTATGTGTGTGTGAGTATTTGTGTGAAAGTTTCTATGGCTATTCATATGCGTGTGTATTTAGTTGTCAATATATGTGTTAAAAGTGCACCGTGTATATGATTTTTATAGAAGATATATATATATATATATATAGTATGTGTGTAAATCTAAGTGTAAATAATGTATATGTAAAGTACACATGCTTTTGGGCTTGTGTGTTGGTATGTAAGGCATTGTGTAAATATGTATATATATGTATATATATATATATATATATATACATATATATATTTGGTTATGTGTGTGAGTGTGTAAAACTAACCCCTTATTAAAGGTATTTGGTCAAATGCGAGTGAATTGTGTGTAAATTAGAGGCAGTTTGAATGTAGTATTTTTGGTTTAATATATGTGAAACTTATGGTATGCTGAAGATAATTTGAAGATAGTAATTTGTGTATAAATGTGTGTGTAAATATGGTTGAGGTATTTGTATTTATAAATGTGTGTTTAACCTAAAGGTAATTTATAGGTTACATTTAATTGTTACTTATATAAATTTTTATTAGGAAATGTCTAAAATATTCCAGGATATTACATATGTATATAATATAAATCTATATGTATGTGTGTGTGCGGGTGTGCGTGGGCGTGTGTGTGTGTGTGTGTGTGTGTGTGTGTGTGTGTGTGTGTGTGTGTGCGTGTGTGTGTGTGTGTGTGTGGAGGCGTGTGTGTGTGTGTGTGTGGAGGCGTGTGTGTGTGTGTGTGTGTGTAAGTCTGTTTGTGTTGGGGTGGGCGTGTGTGTAGATATGCTTATGTTTATCACCAAAAACTCACACATATTTTTTATATATACACACTGTTATATTTCAAGTTCAAGTTTGGGGATCATATAGGTTTTGCACACCTAGAGTAAACTAGATTTTCCTAGGTATCAACTACGTGTGACAGCGTGAATCGATCATAATTAATTATTTGTGATAGAAAGAGGGCCAAAGAAAGGTTGAGAACTCGTGTGTAACTATCGTTCAAAACTATGTTTTCCCTTCTTTCAATGTTTATTATATTCTAATGTTGGTACGTGATTAATTGACGATTTAGAACGAAGGCTTGGTAAGTGTTACTAGGTTTCACTTACCATATATTTTTTCTTAAGAAGCAAAATATTTATTGGGTCGGTGCACTGGGGAGTTTGTTAAAATGAAAGTTAAATCGAAAAGATAAGTTCTTGTGTTTGAAAAAAATTGTAAGTTAAAATCGACAATAAAAATATAGATTATTCTAAGTGAACTTTCCATTCAAAATTAAAAAACTCTTCTGAGATTTATTATTTGATATCTTCCGTTTTGGGTTTAAGTTATTTTTCTTTTCTGTTTATCTCTTTTTCCTTGATTTTGTGAGCCCTCGCTGGATTCGTATTTAACGTATTTTTGGGTTGATTGAATCTGCGTTTGGGGTTTGTGTAAGTGGGTCAAGATTTTGTTTCGAATGTGTCTAGGTTGATTATGTTTGCGTTTGAGGTCCGTGTACATTAATTGAAGTTTATTTTCGGATTTGTGTTAATTACTCTTGTGTTTAAGAATTTATTATTTTTAAATTAAATTATAGATTAGAAACTGTGGGTTGATTAGATTTGTGTTAGTGAGTCTTTTTTCACCTAGCAAATTATTCCACCTTACAATGTCCGGTATCTAGCATGTAAATGTATTGTTGTGTATATACACTTTTGTAATCTGGATTGTGTGGATACTAGTCACACATGCATAATTTGCACAGCAATTGTATGAATTGCATCAAAACCAACAAAATGTATATAAACAATACTCACAATTTACACACATGAATATTAGATCATGCAACTTTGAACATGTAACATTATATTTATGGTTTCTAATACACTACCTACACACATAAATATATAAGATACACACACAATAGGCTACTTATACACATATACACAAGTGTATACACACACACAAGCAAGTAAGATGTGTTTATTTATATTTATTTTGTGCTTATATAGAGTATATTGTTTACAATTTTAATTTATAGTAATTTTTCCAATTTATTATTTATGTTTATTTTCGTTTGATTATAAATATTTTTAATTGCAATATATAATGTGTAACTTTATATGCACACACTCAAACAATTAGGCTCATATATATATATATTTATGTATTTTCACACATACATTAGTAGATTTATACATGCACATAATTACATACACACATACTCGATCAAACTTATATATATATATATATATATATATACATAAACAAATACATGTACACTTAGACATATACGTATACAATGTATATATATTTATACACACACATAACTAGACCAACATAAGCACATATATAAGATGATTAACATATACAAATACATGTTGAAATATTAACATGTATAAATACATNATATATATATATATATATATATATACATATTCATATTATACTATTGTTGACTTGTACGCACAAAAAATTATATACAAACACTCATAAACTTGTATTTATGAACTAGACTAGAATTCAATTAATTTGTGATATATAATATAATTATCTACACATACACACATAGAATCTACACATGTACTGGAATAAATTAATTCATACATACACATATGAATATACACAAAAACACACATAAATATACACACATGTAATACAAACGCTCATAAAAATATACACACACACATATAAATATATATACGCGCATGTAAGTACACTACGCACAAGGATGTAACACCAACAAATACACACACAAATATAGTCAACACACACACACACACAGGCACACATATATATATATGTAACATATACACTTATCTATTTATATATATATAAGCATATTTATTTTCCCGTTCCACACATCAAAATAAATGAACACGCACAAGATCATTTATTTATACATCATACACACATAACAAATAAAAAATACATACGCACATCTACACACACATACACAATATAATTAAACTTGCACACAACAGACTCATACATACAAATACATACACATAGACACATATACACCCACAAAAAAGGTTAATTCATAAACTCCTCCTTTGATAATTAAAATTGAGTGTTTTATATAATAAATAGAGTTCTTATTTACACCCACATTTGTTTTATATTAAACATATTTTCTCTCTCTAGATATATCAAAATTTACACATTTAATTTATACACACAATTTTAACACTTTTTGTTTTTGGGTTATTTCCATATTTTCCTTCACATCTCATACACATTGAACACATACACACACACACATACACACACACACATACACACACACACATACACACACACACATGTAAATACACATACACACACAAGCACTCATAATTAATTAACACTGACTAATATACTTAGGTTTACATAGACTTACACAAACACATTTATTTATTTTTACATATATACACATATTTATATATATATATACACATTAGAAATATTATTACAAACTATGTTTATGTCACCCACTTCTTCAATGGCAGCCAATTTGCCTCGTACCTTGAAATTACTAACGTGTGTGCAAATTTAATTATATATATGTGTGTGTGTAAATGGAAATTGTGTGTATATATACAAATTGAAATTATGTACGTATGCGTAAATTTAATACTGTGTGTGTGTGTGCAAATTTAATTATGTTTATGTGTGTAAATAGAAATTTTATATGTTTAGATACAAATTCTGTGTGTATATATTAATGGAAAATGTGTGTGTATGTGAATGAAATTGTTTATGAATGTATAATTAAAACTGTAATGACCTATGATCTATGTGTAATTAAGAGATATCAATAAACTCCATATATCATTTTTTGAATAAATATATATATTTTTACACACTTATATATTGGATAATATATATTACACATACACCTTTTTAATTATTTTATCTTATTTCATATTATATATTTAAAACTAAAATATATATTTTTTTAAAATTATACTAGCTCTTTATACATTAAAACAATTAAAATAACCTTATATACACACACACATAAATATATAATATATAAATATTTACACACACACATATATATATTTCAGATACAAATATGTAGATGGAATGTTAGAAAAACGTACACCTCACCGTTCTGCACACCTTTCTTATCTTAAACAGTGTGCATTTGAAGGTTTGTTTTAGTATGTATTTAACTAGCTTAAATTGTAATATATATATATATATATATTTATTTATATATATATATATATGTGTGTGTGTAAAATTAAGGATTACTCTATCTTTTTTTCTCTATTATTCTCTTAACTGTGCGTGTGTAAATATATTACATATATATATATACATTTACAAACACACATGTATACAAACATCTACAAGCACACCCACACACATGTATATAAACCACACACACACACACTGACACACACACACACACACTGACACACACACACACACACTGACACACACACACACACACTGACACACACACACACACACTGACACACACACACACACATTGACACACACACACACACACTGACACACACACACACACACACAAACATACACACACACACACAAACATACACACACACACACAAACATACACACACACACACACAAACATACACACACACGCACATACATACACACACACACACGCACTCATATTTTAGGAAATATATTAATGGGGGGAGCCAATCCAAAGGGTACAGATGCCCTATTTATATTTGAAAATTTTACAACTGAACAAATTGAACAATTTGTAGCCAATGACCCATATTACACAAACAAATTAATTACAGAGTATCAAATAAATGATTATATGGCTGTTGTAGGCTCAATATTCAACCCATGGAATAAAGCTACTGAAGATTTATAATTTATTATAATCATAATTTTTTACACACACATACATACACACACAATTGTATACAATTACATATATATATGTAATACATATGTTTTTTTTAATGTATATACTCTTAACAATATATATATATATATATTGTTTTGTTTTTTAAAAAAATGTATTTACTCAATATAAACACACATTTATATATATATATAAATGTTGTGGTTTTTTTATGTATATACCTTACACACATATAGCTATAAGATTGTAACTCAATAACTGATTGTTGTAAATTTTAAAAAATACTATTAATAGTAATATATATCTTAATTAATATATACTTTATAATCACACACACACACATTATATATATATTTGTGTGTGTGTATGTGTGTGTTTATGTGTTTTAGGTTTATGTGAAAATTATATAAAACAAAATAAAAAATCATAAACAATCGTACAAATAAAATATAAATAATAATTGATAAAAAATGATTTTATTTTTGTATAAAAAATACTATCTGTGTGTATATACATTTACAATGTGTTTATGTATTAATGTGTGTGTGAATTAGTATGTTTTTGTACATTAGTGCTATGTGTGTGTGTGTGTAAATGTATGTGTGTGTGTAAATGTATGTGTGTGTGTGAATGTGTGTGTGTGTGTAAATGTATGTGTGTGTGTGAATGTGTGTGTGTGTGTAAATGTATGTGTGTGTGTGAATGTGTGTGTGTGTGTAAATGTGTGTGTGTGTGTGAATGTGTGTGTGTGTGTAAATGTATGTGTGTGTGTGAATGTGTGTGTGTGTGTAAATGTATGTGTGTGTGTGAATGTACGTGTGTGTGTAAATGTATGTGTGTGTGTGAATGTGTGTGTGTGTGTGAATGTGTGTGTGTGTGTGAATGTGTGTGAATGTGTGTTATGTATAATGTCTTTATGAAGTTAACTCCCTTTGTGTGTGTATGATGAATTTGAGTCAATAGATGTCCAATCAATCTCAGATATCAAATTTAAATCAAATTTATTAGGGCTTAATTTGGGTTGTATGTGTGTGTGAGTTGGTTCATATAATGAACGAAAACGTTTAGTGTTTTCATCAGTATGTGTGTAGTTACACGTATAATTCTTACAGTGTGTGTGTGTATTAAATTTATCTTCAGAACTTGTTCTTTGTTTTATATTTAAAAGTTTTGGTAATATCTGTGGTGTTGTTTGGTCGTGTGTGTGTGTATGATCATAGGATATATCCTTGTTTTGTGTGTGTGTGTGTATGCGAGTAAAGTTTGTATCTTTATTTTGTGTGTGTGTGTGTAATAAGTCAAGAGGTATATCATCTATAAGATGGGTGTCACCATTATGAAAAAATTCAGATTTATTTGATTTATTAAATAGTGTGTGTGTGTGTGTAGATGATGTCTGATTATGAGTTTTAGTGTGTATTGTTGAGTGTGTGTGCATAGTATTCAAATTAGAAATAGATGTATTATTATTAGATAAGTTAATTGATTGAAAGAGTGTATGTGTGTCATGTGTACCTAATGGTTTTATTAGAGGTGAATTTGATTTAAAATTTGTGTGTGTATTTTGAAATTTATTATCTTTAATATGTTTATAGTTATCTACACATATATCCCCCAATATATCATCACACACACCCTCTAATAAATCATCATTGAATTTGCTTACACACACACCCTCATTATTTAAATGTGTGTTATAATTTGTTTGAGGTGATTTTTCAGATTTGATAGGGTTAAATAACTCAGATGAACAATAGGGTTTGTGTGTAAGGTTTAGTGTATTAAATGTATTAGTTGAGTTGTTTGATAGCCTTCGCTTATGTGTGTAGATATGAGATAAATTTATGTGTGTGTGTAGGTTATTATGTGTGTCATTTTGGGGTGAATTAAAGTGTGTGTGTAGGTTATTATGTGTGTCATTTTGGGGTGAATTAAAGTGTG
>JADHZB010000851.1:2500-31660 GCA_015657535.1 Nephromyces sp. MM_2019
TGTATATATAGGTATTATGTTTGTATGTGTGTATATAGGTATTATGTTTGTATGTGTGTATATATATATAGGTATATTTGTATTAAGTTTGTATGTGTATATACATATATATATATGTATATTTATATTAAGTGTGCATGTGTGTATATACATATATATATGTATATTTATATTAAGTGTGTATGTGTATATACATATATATATGTATATTTATATTAAGTGTGTATGTGTGTGTATATATGTATATATATATTAAGTGTGTATGTGTGTGTATATATATATATTTATTATTTCATAGTTTAAATGGGATGATTTCATCTCCACAACGTGGAAGAAAAACAAAAGACCTTCAATTTTTTTATATAAATAAAAGACCTATTGACCCCCCCAGAAAATTAGAGCGGTGATTTATATTATTTATACTTATCATACATACACATATTTACACACAAATACATATATATCTATATTTACATAAAATTTATATTTACATATAAACACACATACACACACACACAAATACCCATACACACACACCTGCAACACATACACCTGCAACACATACACCTGCAACACATACACCTGCAACACATACACCTGCAACACACACACCTACAGCATATACAGCTACACACACACCTAAAACACATACACACACACACACACCTAAAACACACACACACACACATACACCTACAACACATACAACTACACACACACCTAGAACACATATATACACACACCTAAAACACATACACATACACACTCACCTACAGCACATACAACTATACACACACATACAAAACATATACACACATACCTACAACACATATACACACACATACCTACAACTCATACAACTACATACACATACACCTACATACACACATAATATAGGGCAATAAACGATGTATTTAAGCAATTTAGTAGTCGACTTTTACCCGCTTTAATTTTAAATATCGAAATTGAAGTTGGCCGTTTTGATTTAAATATAACGCCCGATAAACGTTCAATTTTTATGGAGTTTGAGTCAGAAGTAGCAGACTCTATGAAGGTGATCTATTACACACACACACACATAAATACACACACACACACATAAACATATACATATACATACACACATATATATATATACATACACACACATATACATACACACATATACACATACACATATACATATACACATATAAACATACACTATATACCACATAACATAGTTTTATACACACACACACACAGATTTATACACACACTTATATATAGGTATCTATATTTACCTTTTTAACATAGTTTTATACTTACACACATACACACATTTACAAACTGATATATAACTTAATTTTGTGTGTATATACACACAAATATAGACAATATACACACACACACACAAATATAATTACATATCTTAAATTATGTTTATACACACAAAAGGAGTACCTACAGAATTTTCTCTCCCCGACAATTGAATCACTCAAGATTGAATCAATTAGCCAACATTTTCACACACAATCTTCATCATCTGATACACATACACACAGCACACAAGAAGAGGTATATACACACAGTTTATTTAATAATTAATCACTCGATTTATACACACACACATCTGCTTAATTTCAGTTTACTTCTAAGGAAATTAGCCCTACATCTATCCACACTAACACACCCTCCTCAAGTCAAACACACAGCCTTAAAATAATAAACTTTGATCTATCAGATCATTCTACTAGCCCTTCTACTAATCCTGATATATTAAATGGTGTGTGTGTGTGTTTATGTGGATGTGTATGGGTGTGAGTGTGTGTGTATATTGTGTGTGTATTGTGTGTGTATCGTGTGTATTGTGTGTGTTGTGTATATTGTTTGTGTGTGTATATACACTTTTTTCTGTCTACATATGTGTGAGTGTATCTATATATATTTGAGATGTATATATATATATATATATATTATGTGTATGCAATAGAACAATAAAACTTTCACACGACAAAAAAAATTATTTTTTTCAGATAATTTATCTGAACAAAGGGTAAATACATATTCATCACCAAACATACACACAAAACGTCAAAAACTTGAAAATAAAAAGAGTTTTGGTACACACAAATTACACACATATTTACAAACAAAGAAATCTATAGATGAAGAATTACAACAACATTCAACACAATTAAATTCACCCCCACAGAGCCCTTCAATTTCATTTATTTATGATACTAAAGAAGATAAGGAAAATAATGAAATATCACCTATTTCACACACACATACACCTATAGAAGATACATCAAATGAATCACATGAATATTTACACACAATAAAACACACATGTTCACATACATCCCCTAATATTGATCCTACAACAACTCAAGAAGAAGATTGTATATCCCTTACAGACACGACACACTCTTCACTCCACTCACACATTACAGATTTCACACCCCAGACACATTGCATACACCACACACACACAACACCCCAAACACACTCTACATCCCAAACACACTCAACATCTCAAACACACTCAACATCTCAAACACACTTAACATCCCACACACATTTAACACCTTCTACACCTCAAACACACACAGTATTGGAAGAGAGTGTACACACACTACCAGGCCATATAACATTTGAAAGACAATTTTTTAAAGAGATGAAAATGTGTGGACAATTTAATTTAGGCTTTATAATTACACGCATAAATAATTGGGGGGAATCACTTTTTATTATTGATCAACATGCAGCAGATGAAAAGGCTCGTTTTGAATATCTAAATGCACGCTCATCAATTGGTGTGCAACCACTTATACACCCTATTACACTTGAGATGAGTCCTGCACAAGAAAATGTAGTTGAAACACACATTACTCTGTTTGAAAAAAATGGCTTTAAATTAACTAGGGATACAAATTTACCCTGTGGAAGGCGTATACAATTACACACACTCCCCTCTAATCAAGGCGTTGCCTTAGGTGAATCTGATTTTTTTGCCCTTGTACACCATCTACTTGAACACCCTAATCAAAATTACACATTATTTGATGAAAATGATGATACACATACCCACATTCTACAACAAATCAACCAACTAGAAATCTGTGAAAATGGTACTACCGTTGAATCACTTGGCCCTAATCAATGTATATGGACACATTCTGGTGGTATACCCAGACCCCCCCGAGTTTGGAATATACTTGCTTCGAAGTATTTGTGTGTGTGTGTGTGTAGGGGAGGGTGTATGCAAGGTTGTGTGTGTGCAGGGGTGTTGTCTGTGTTGGGGTATGTGTATTGCATGTATGTGTATGCCTGAGTATTGTGTGAATGTATTGAGTGTGTTGTGTGTGTGTGTGTGTATAAGGGATTGGTAAAGTAAGCTTATAGTATGGGTGCATACTATTTTATATTTAGGATGGGATGTGTAAGTATTCAAGGACAGATAATTAAAATGTTTAGATCTCTAGAGATGTTTTATATTATTCTATCACATCCTTTATATGAAACATACTCTACATACTCGCTACATATACAATGCATTAAATTACACATCTTCATATTTGTCACACCTTTTCAACACAAAAACACAAACACACACAACACACACCACACAACACAAACCAAACTCTACACACACAGAACACATACAACACACACCCAATACATACAACACACACCCAATACATACAACACACACCACACAACACAAACCAAACTCTATACACACACATACACATATATTATATGTTGATATAGGGCATGTCGTTCTGCTATTATGATTGGGACATCACTTACACACAGAACGATGAAAAAAGTTGTACATAAATTGGCTGAATTGCAACACCCATGGAATTGCCCCCACGGTCGGCCTACTATGAGGCACCTCTTTGAATTACCCACAAAACATGAAAGTTGGCTACCCACAATTTCAAATACACACATTAAACTCAATCTTACTGAAGAAGAATATCAATTATTAGGTTTATAAAGAATTCAAATTTTTTTATACACACACGCGCGCAAAAAATTAGGAGAAAAATGAGTGTATGTGTATTTCATTTGCTTATTTTTAAGTGTATATACATAAGAATTTAGAGGCGGAAAAAGGAAGGAAAAAGTAGATATATATATATATATTGTGTGTGTATGTGTGTACATGTATGTGTGCCTTTTCGGAATAGATTATACATATATTTTATGTGTGTAGATTTTTATTTTTAAGATTTAAAAACATAGGAATATAAAAATGGTATACTGAGTGTTTATGTCACTTTTTTTTTCGAACACAAACACACATACACAGATTTTGTGTACATGTGTATCAAATAACTTGTACTATATAGATAAACTCATTTCCAAATTAAAACTTGTTTGTATGTGTATATAGGTAATGATGATATCATTGACTTCATACCGTATAATGAATAAATACATACATATATATATGTGTATAAGTAAATATCTATATGTATAAATAAATGTATATAGCTAAAAAACATATAAGACAAAATGTTTTGTAAATAAACAAGTTCAATTTCGACCTTTTTTTGTTAGAATATTTAAAATTTGTTTTAGAAATTTGAATGTTTTAGATAAACGCACAATTTACACATTTGTTACAACTATACACATATTCTAGATAATTCTGAATTATAAACATTTTTTAGATGTATATTAAATATAAACATCCAATATTCATAGACACATATATTTACACATGTATATCTACTATATTTATATATTTAACATATACATTAGATATTATTTATTACACATACACATTAATTATAAATGCCTACTCACACTAAACATAAGTGCACACACATGTTAAATATCAGCAACACACGAAATCAGAATATAATAAAAAATATACAATGATCTAAACATATATATTATTGATGAGTGTATATGAATTGTGTTTGTAAAAATTAATATACAACTATAACTTTTAAATTATATATATATATATTATGGCTTTAGGTTTATTTTGTGTATATATAAATGATCTTGTGTTAAGTGTGTATATATATAATATAACAAATAAGTTGATATGTGTGTTGTGAGCTATTAAATATATCAATATATTGAATCATCCAAAACTTCCATACAAAAATAGCTTTAACTAAAAATATACACCCATTTGATTTTGCTTTTTTGCGTGCTTATGTGTGTTTGTCTAATTATATACATATGTGCATATATATGTATAGTGCATTGATATACATATACATAGTAATATGTATCCAAGTGTATATATATACATAATAAATATTCAATATATATACATATGATATGTGTGTGTGTATAGGTTTATATAAACTGAACTTTAAGAATTTACCCATTGATATAAATCTCAAATAGTTTGACAAAAACATTTTTTTTGTTTTGCTTTTGTTTGATTGTGTTTTACATTTTTTTTGATACATAAATTCTGTTCCCTTAATTCATAACCATAGGACACACTCACAAACATACAAACACAAACATATCTACTCCTGACTTAGCATATCTCCATCTCCTATTATTGTTTTACAAATATATACACTTTCTAAACAGTTTCATATATTTATATTTTCCAAACACACACATATTTATATATATATATATATATATATATATATGAATCTACAAACCTATACATACTCCCTTTGTGCATAATTTCTCTCCACCTGAACCTACCCACACTATTCTTGATATACTTTGTCTTTATACATATACCCACTCACACAACGATACACACACACATACACACACACACACACACATATATTTTTCACACCTCCGCCACAACTCATATATTGCCCCCCAACTTACATAGTTCCCCCCAACTCACATATTTCTTCACAATACACATATTTCCCACTCATTTCCAACACAATCTCCATCATTCTCTACACATATGTCTCACGCAAATGAGGGGACAACCCTCCTCAACTCATTTTGGCTCATTAAGCAAAAACCGCTATGGGCGTCGATTGTGAGTTTTGTGATGAGCAAATATAAATGGCAACAAATCCCTGAACGATTTAGTGGTAATTTTATGCCTGCTTCTGCCTTTACTAATCCTACACACACACCCTCTAATATATCATCAGCACAAGCCAGTGAATTCATCAAGTTGGCTACACATGACCTAGGCTACTTTAGGAATCCTATAGGTGTACCCTACACACGAAATTGGGGGCATTTCTTTAAGAATTTCAATGGCCAAGTCAACACATGGCCTGTTATTGCTGAAAATTTGAAATTTTTTGTTTTTAATTATGTTGTGTTGACATTTTTTGCAAATATTTTGTTGAATTCAATATTTGGTAGGTTTTCAGTATCGATCTTAGCCTATGCTGCACATTGTTTTATCCTATATTTCCAACCTGTAGAATATTTTGGTGATGAGTATGCCTTTGCATTAGTCCTCTTCTTCTTAGGTTTACACATGACAATGTGGTCTAATCTTATATATTCTACCTTATTTGGTACATTTACACTCAAGTGTGTAACTATCTTGATTATAGCATGTCATTCTACATTTAAAACACCTTATAGACAACCTAAATACCCTGATAAGACACAAATACCCCGTGCACACCTTGTTAAGGGTTTTGAGAAATTCACAAAGAATGCTGAGGATATGATGGAACCTAATAAGAAGAGAGAATAAATGATGTTACATATACACATTTAGGAATTTAGGGATACTTAAGTATGTATTGGATTTAGATGCTATCATTGATACACCTACTTTTTACTGAATCATTTAATGTATAGACACGTGAAATTTATATATATATTTAAGATTTACTCAATTTTCTCTTGGTTACTTTGATTATCTTAATTTATAGACATGATATATCATTAAGATATGAAATTATATACATTTTCCTAACACACACACTGTTTCAAATTGATATACATACACGCTTTCGATTATCTCTCATTTATTATTAAATATATGTACACACACAAGCTTTTAATGATCTGTTTATTATCATTACACATACGCACACATAAATTATCTCCTACTCACTTTTATATCTTAAATACGAACAGACTTTTGACAATCACCCACTCAACCGTATATACACACACACATAAATTATTTCTCATTCATTCATACACACCATTAATCATCCTACAAATATATATTTATATTGAGTTATATATTATTATTTATTTTGAAAATAAATTTCAAAACTTCATAACCGTGAGATTATAGGTAAGGGATTCCAATTAAACTATAACTCGATATATATCCTATTTATTTTATTTTTTTATTTTAGATATATATACACATACATAAATATACTCAAAAATATATACAAATATATAGAGATTAAAGCAATCGAAAACACTAATTCAAATTGAAAATGATTAGAATGAAACACATACGAGCATTGAGAATTATATATAAATACATATACAATATTATTATTACTTGTATTCATGACATATATATATATTTATAATATGATTATTGCTTGTATTGGAAATATATCTATATATTTTAATACACTTGTTTATATTAGTTTGAAATTCTGTGAGCATGAAATTCCTTGAGCATGAAATTCTCTGTATAAATTTTGTATTGATAATAATGTATAAATAAAGTTGTGTCTAAATAATTTCTCACGCACACATATCATTACAAGAATAAAGTTAAAATTAAACTAGTTATCAAGATTATTCATGAAATAAGATTAAATTAACATTATTTATTAACATTATTTATTAACATCAAAGATATCAGTAACTTTGTATCAAAATTCAGAGAATTAAAAAGTATTTAATTTTAATTTATATTTTAATTTAAACTTTATTGTTTGTTTCAATTAATTCATACTTAATCATTTGTTTGTTTCAATATTAAAAATATTCATAAAGCTTACCAAAGAGGTGTAACTTGACAAATATGAATTGTTTGATTTCTCAATAATTTTTTGTAGTTTATTGTATATATTATAATGTCTAATTTCCTATATGTATATGTTATACTATCGAGTTTCCCATATATATATATGTATATATAGTAAAATTTCAATTACATATATATACATATAAATGTATTAGCTTATACATTGTATAAAATTATCATTTTTAACACACATGCACACACACATGGGGCTATGTTTTAACAAGACACTTTAAGCTCAATTTAACTATATTATGTAAATAGAAAATTGTATATATATTTATATAAATACTAAATTCGATTATTTAGAAACGAAAAATAAAAAATGCCTAAAAGAGATTTTATTTACCTCTAAACCTCGAACTAAAATGTTCAGCATACAAATAAAAAGCTACTACATAAATATAAATACACATATATATATATATATATATATATATGCAAACACATTTAAAAAGCATGTAATTTATATTATACACATGTTTTACACATCTCATTATAAATACATACAAAATACTCATTTCCTTCATAAAAAGCATACGTTTAAACCTATATTATATTTAAATTCAACATCAATTCACATTATATACAAAGCTAAAAATAAAAAAAAATAAATAAAAAGAGTTTTTATAAGATTCTCCATTCAAAATTGCTGTTATATATCGATAAATTAAAAACAATCTAATATTAATCAAAACACGCATACACACATTATCTTGAGATATATAATACCCATCATAATAGAGACAATAGTACTTGCAACCTATCTAAAATGTTAAACATTATACCTAGAAGATGTATAAACCCATTAACATTTTGTAAGAGGAATATCCATTTATCACGTCAGACACACTTTACACATATTCAGGTTGTATCAACACACAACAATGAGGATACTAAGAAAAACAAATTTGATTGGTGGAAAACTATTGGTAGTTTAGCCATACTAACTTCTGTAACAGCTTTCGATTATAAGAAGCAAACATTTAATGAAATGAAACCTTTGGGAAGTTCACAAGAGCTTGATTTCATAACTCTGGGCACTACAGACCAATTTGTAGAGGGTGAATTGTATAATATCAAGATCTTGGGAGGTATAAACCATGAACTAATTTTCAAATACCTACATAAATTTGTTATGTGTGTCACTCAGATGTGCCAGTAAAACATTTGTAATAATACTCTATGATTTTGAGAATACAGGCTACACACACACATACCTGAATGCGATGTATATATATCATTTGAACCTTTTATTTGTTACCTTTAATACTTTTACTACTTAATTTTATGGTTTTCCTGCTTCAAATCTTTGAGAGTTTTATTCAATATCTATATTTGTAATTTCATATTAATATCATATTAACACACTGCTCACGGTTTTATGTTAAATTTTAATTAATTTTATATTGATTTTATATTAATTTTATGTCAATTGTATAGGGTCCAATGTCAATTTTAGCTTAATCTTGGGCTAATCGTGTATTCATTTCACGTTCATTTTCATATTAATTTTGTGCTAATTTCATATTCACCCTATGCCAGCCTGATGTTGAGTTGAAATTTACTTAAAGTTCAATTTATACACATCTAACAGGTAAAGACTCTTTACTATTGGTTAAGATAGATAACGAATACTATTGTTGTGGTAATTCTTGCTCTCATTATGGAGCACCACTCCATAGAGGTAATAATAATCGAATCAACTGAAGTTCAACGATTTTACTTCAAAATATACAATCCTATATTATATCATAGGCTCACTAGGACCTGGAACCGTTAGTTGTGCCTTTCATGCTGCTGAATTTGACATCAAAACTGGGAAGGCTATTAATGGTGAACCTCTTTATATATAGATAGTAACTCTGAAATAAACAATTAATATTTGCTATACCTTTCAATGATTCACACCGCTATTACAGGACCAGTAAATCAAGGCTTACCAAAATTCGAAACTAAGGTAGAAGATGGTAAAGTTTATGCCCTTGTACCAAAGACACTCCCCGTAAGAAATTATCACATTTACACACTCGAAAAGAATCTTAATAAATGAATCTTCATTTCCAGCTAAGTGAACAACCAAAATTTGTTCAAAAGGATGATAAAGATAAGAGAGTTTTTGTTATAATCGGCTCTGGGCCAGCTGGGCTCACCGCCGCTGAAACTTTGCGATCTGAAGGCTATACTGGTAAGTTAAGATCAATAAAAATTTGACCCTCAAACATTTAATACCATCTTGTTCTTAATCCCTAAAATTAAGGTGAAATCCTCATGATCACATCTGATCCTTATCTACCATATGAAAGGCCTGTTCTTTCAAAAAATATGAAAGCTAAGGTCAATGACATAACAATTCGTAGCCAAGAGTTTATTAAAGACCAAATACAGATGACTGTGATGAATAACACCACTGCTGAAAGCATCGATCCAGCTACACATAAGATAATTTTATCAAATGGGTCAACTATAAATTATGATAAAGTAATTTCATAAAAATTAAATTGCTACCATAATCAAAGTTTTATAATCCACTCAATTAAACCACAGGTGCTTGTAGCAACTGGAGGCTCAGCTCGTACTCTTAATGTCCCTGGATCTAATTTAAAAAACATTTTCTGTCTAAGAAATGCTACAGATAATGAATCAATTCAACCTTTTGCGAAACAGGGTTCAAGAGTGGTATATAATACATAAAAATTATAATAATGCTACATATACACCTTCACTTGATTGTTTCTTTACTTGGAAAAAAGGTTGTAATTGGCTCTTCTTTCATTGGTATGGAGGTAGCATCAGGTTTGACTAAAATGGGGGCTAAAGTTACAATTGTTGGCAAAGTAAGACTCAAGTTTTAATATAAATACTGAACAAAGATATAGAATGTATAAATCGATTTTCACATTCAGAATAGCACTCCTTTTGAGTCATCACTTGGTGCAAGAATTGGAAATACCTTCAAGAATCTATTTATGCAGAATGGTGTTGAATTCTTCATGAATTCAGAAGTCAAGTCTTTCAAGTAATATATATTTATAAACAAAAAACGTGTATTTAGAACAAAAATTAAATCTTGTCCTCAGGGGTTATAATGGATCTGTCAATGGTGTGGAGTTAAGCAATGGAGAAATTATCCAAGCTGATGCTGTCATTTATGGTATAGGTGTTGTACCTAATACAAAAATGATCAAAAGTCCCTCAAAAGAATCTGATGGGGCAATTGTAACTGATGCCTTTTTAAAGTAAGACCAAATACGATAATCTTAGAACCCTTAGCTTACTATGTGTTTCATCTTTCAGAGGAAAAGGTACCCCAGATACTTTCTTTGCTGGGGATATTGTAAAATTTCCTTATTATAAGACTGGAAAATTAATAAGGGTAGAGCACTGGAATAATGCCTCACAGCATGGTAGGATTGCTGCTAAGAACATGCTTGGAAGCTATATTCCATACACTGAAGTCCCCTTTTTTTGGACCATGATGTTTGGGAAATCATTGAGGTGAAAACATTTACCTTTCAAAAAATCAATATTTAATTGCTTTCACATAATTATAATCAGATTTACTGGACATTTTGAGAGCTATGACGAAATAGTGTATGAAGGAGATGTAGATAAAATGAAATTCGTAGCCTATTATGCCAAGGATAAAAAAGTAAATAATAACATATCTGAACCCCTAAATAAGCCCTTCAAGTAAACCCTTAATACATAAATTAGGTTGTTGCTGTTGCAACAATGGGAATGGATCCTTTCGCTACAATCGCCAAGGATGCCTTGAAATATAATTTGATGCCCACTGTTTCTGAATTACAACTTGGTCTTGCCAATTCCAAATCTATAAAACAGAACGTAAAGGTAGATATAACTCAATAACACTTTATTAAAATTTATATTCAAATTATTTCCTCTTTTACCACAGGAATTTTCAACAAAGGTTAAAATTACTAAAGTCAAAACTAATAATTAAGTAGCTATCCAATTATTCATAATGATGTCATTTTTTTAATAATTAGTTTATATATTAATCGTTATAACTTATCAAATTTTGTATGTTTTTTAATTGTTTTCTTTCTTTTTTGGCTTTTGGATAACTTGAAACTGAACCATAATTTAACCCTTGAGAAAATCAATGATATCTCATGATTTAAGTGAATCCTATATTACTATTTGAATCAAGAAGATCTTTTTTTTGCCTCATCTAAATTATAGATATTTTAATTGTAAAGTACTGATAATACAGTGCATACCTGGTCTTCGATTATTGCTAAAGCCTTTTTAGCTATTCGATTTTTATTTATGCCATTAGATAGGGAATTTTACTTATCATTACTTGTGTAATCATTTTCTAGAGCTAGCTGAAAAGTAATTTATTTTTTTATTACTAGCAAATTTTCCTCTATTAACCTTTTTCTCAAAACTAGCGCGCTCTTTTTCTACTTGACGATTTGCATCCAATAAAGAATCTTCATACTGAAGATAAGTATTACCAAATTCATCAGGATCTATAAGAAGTTATATATCTCTATAAAATCAATCAGAAACTCAACCATCGTATTCATTTTCTTCTATTTGAACATTAGCATTATGGATATCATACTTAGGTGCTTTAATTAAATTATAATTATCGTAAACTTTAACCAAACCCTGTCGGCTTAGTGAACTTTTCCAAATAATTTACCTAACTAATTCTTGATATTTGATATATCTTACCTAATTGAATTGGCAATATTTTTAAAAATATTATCAGCACTAGGAGCATCAGAACTCAGTTTAGATGAATTATTTATAGGCTCGATTGAATAGCTATTAATTAAAATAATACAAGAGAGAATAACCCATAGAGCTAACAGGAGTGTAACAAATTGCATGTTTGTTATATCAAATTATCAGTTCCAAGATTTATAATTTTTTAAAGTTTTATTGTGTTCTTGTGGATTGATACTCACTATTGTTATAAGAGCTCATATTGATCTTTGAATATCAGTTAAATATTAAATAATATATAAAATTATATAAAACAAAAAAATTAGATAGTTGTACTTACAGAAAATGAATCCTGATTAAGTTGTATTGACAGATCATATTAGCAAAATTTGATGTGAAAGGAATTTGGCAATTGAATAAACTGCCAAGGGTGGAGATAAACTTACCACAAAAAGCATAAAAATTTGGAATATCGAAAATTTCATTTACTAAAGCAATTTAATCAGCAAATATAGTTTCAATTTTAAATATAACAGGTTAACAAAGTAATGATTTTCCATAGCTAAGGTTTAAAGTTAAAAAACAAGATTCAATTCTTAATCTATATTTTATAATGAATACTCTTAAGACTTTTTTTTACTTCATCATTACACAAAAAGTATGAAGATAGACACCTGTATTCGACATGAGGTAGCCTGTTCATTATATCTTCACTAGAAATTTTATCACTCAAATCACAGGAGAAATAATACAAAATCAAGGACACTAATGGGTTTTCAATAACATTAAGCTTTATTGGTAAGTTAGATGAACTTCCTTCTCCTATATCTGTAAAGATACAACGTTTAGGTAGATTTATATTGAAAATTAAGAATATCTCTATGAGTTTACAAATTACCCAAATTTATTCCAAAGTTTGTTGCCCAGTGCACTGATGCGTCCTGGCTGAAACAAATGAACACTGGATTGGCCATCGTATGTTGCTTCTCTGGAGTTAAAGCTTCAAACGAAAAGATACTAGCAGGAAATTTGGCCAAGCATAGTGGATCATGAGTGTTAGCACTAATTGAAGCACTATCAAAAATTATCTTAAATCTTCCAGGCCCATCTGAGTGTCGGAATCAGTAGAATAGCAAATAATTTTATGATTTAATTACAATTAATAAGGAATAAATCAATTTAAAATGCTTTGGGACAAGCCAAATTATAAGTAAGATGGAATGATACGATCTAAAATGTTTAAAATTACGTAAAATTTAACTGGAAAATTTCTTAACCTTTTTCAACCTCAATCCACCAGGTGAAATTATTACCCATAACACTTTTTCTAATTTGTTTACCTTGCTCCAATTCACCCCAGGAGTCAATTGTACACTCATTCACCTTGCTACCAAGGGCTAAAGGAATATGAAATCGTTAAGCATATCATGATAACTAACTCTCACGATTCCTTATCTGTAACTAACATTTTGATTTCCAGTTCCATTTCTTTGAGTTTTTCAGTAAGTCGCAAAAATTATCATATCCTGACCATTCTAAGACGAAATTTAGTAAATTCTCTACATTGGAGAAGTCAACATAGGAACTGGCCGCTTCACCTATTATATTGATTAAATGAACCTTTTTCAATTTCCTAATCACTTGGCTCCAATCGGTTTGGCTAGTGATATTTTTGAGGTTATTAGCAATAAACCTTGAAACTCTCTTAAAAAGATAATTATCACTAAGTGTATCCACATTACTAAATACTTCTAGAGCATTATGTATGTTGATTTTTGATAAAATTAAGTCATTAATATCCCACTTAGACACAATTGCTATTTCCAACTTCTTAGCCTCTTGAAATACCTCCAAGATTGTTAAAGGATCCAAATCAAAATCTAAGGGACCACCATATAAAAATGTCACAATTTGTTGAACTATAATCCAAGGTTGCTGCATTTCTATTTTTTCAACGTGAGGAGACTCATCAAATAACTTTTTAAAGTAATTACTGGAGCTTGAAAGAATAGCTTTATGCGTTTTAATCTCCTATAATTCCAACACACATTTTGTAAACTTAAAGGTACCATATTAGTTATTACACTATATTTTAACACTGTTAAAATATAGTGTAATAACTAGAGGTATAGTTGATGAAACAACCAAATTCAAGCAGATTAAAAATATACCTTATTCTCCTTAAAGATTGAGACATCGGATAACTTCAAAGCCTTTTCATCATACAACATACTCAAGATATTCTGACAATACAAATCAGAAGATGTGTATGCAGATTTCATCATTGTTGTCCTTTCCATCTCGTTAACTTTAACAGACATTGTGCAGAGACTTAATAAGGCTAACCAATAAAATTGAAAAACGTTACTTATTTATATAGATCTTGGAAGATTTATTATAAGTAAATAAAATTAGCTGTAAAATAAGAACTTATAAACATATCAATTTGTAAGTTTATTTTTTTTAGCACTACTTGGAGTCTATCTCCTTATACGGCTCTTATTATATTTCAAAATTACGTGGCTATATATAGCATTTAGCTGGTTATATGAAACTCACAAATAAAGTTAAAGGCAAAATTTATTTACAAAATTTGCAAATCATTTACAAAATGGGCAAATATTAAAACATAAAAACAGTAAATCTACCAAATTTTTAAAAATTAGCTGCTCGTTTTTTCAAAATAGCGATAGAAAAGATCTTTATTGTTTTTAAATTGATATGAAAGAATTCTTAAGCTTAAAACTTAGCTAATAGCTCATTCAAGTTTAAATTAATCCAAAAGGAGTTAAACTTTAAAACGTTATAAATGCTAGCTAGTGCTTATATTTAGCTAAAAAGTAGTAATTATATATAGTTAAAGTTTTATTGATAACTAATGAATAATTCAAATTTGTTTAAGTCTTGATTTTGTTTTATTTGCTGCAGCTTCATTAAGTTTTGTACACATATTTTGGTTTTACTATAACAGCCTAAGCTATGTTGATAAATAAATGAATTTTGTGGCTTTAGTAGTATATAATCTAATTTTTTATTAAATTTAAGTCAACTTGACATTGTATTAATATAGCAACTGTAAAATATATTAAGTATGTATAGAGTATAAGTTAAGCTGAAATATGATATTGATTATATCTATCATTTTTATATACATATGATATAAAAAGAGTTAGAGCTCTTAACAATACTGGAAAATAATTTATCTCTATGAATCCTTTCCTTTTTTTCGATGAAATGTGTATTTATATATATATATTTAATATATTAGATGGATCGTATGGAGTTAAATATTTAGTTAAGAAACCATACTTATTTAACAACAGTATATAACTTGAAAATGTTAGATTGTCTATTAAGTCAATATTTGGATATTTTAGCTAGCATGACAAATGGGTAACCTGATCTGTTATAAACACAATTTGAATGGAGCAATTTTCAAACTTATAATATATTTATATGCCAAAAGCTTATATTTGACTTATTTCTTTATAAGCATATCATTTAATAAAAATAATTCGTATATAATAAGAGTAATTTAGGAAATATATCTTATGAATTTGTTTAATTTGATCGCTTATATATATTATGTCTGTATCTTTTGTTTTGTCTTAAATTTTATCTTTATTTATGTATAGGTCTTGAATGTGTAGTTAATGCATTACATAAATTTTTGGATGCATATCTTTTATACTCTTTCATAGAGATTATTTATCAAACTGTTATTAATTTATATGTCTCTCGTATTTAAATGTTTATAAATATATATGTGTATGTATATTTGAATGTATATGTGTGCATGTATTTATATATTTTATAACACTCAAATGAAGCCTATTACACCTGTTTGGGATTTGTTCAAAATTCAGGAAATTTTTTTTTATTTCAATTGAGTACTCCTTTATCATTCTATGCACCGCTACACACATATATACATGTAAATAAATTGTGTGAACACACAACATAACGCTCTATATGCTACAGACACTCCACATTCAGCCTATGCTATTGTAACATACTACAGCTCTAGGGTATAGCATCACAGCACACCCACACAAACAATAAACAATAGAACACTCACACACATACACAAATACACAGGCTAGCTAAGTGTAACAATAACTCTCGCTCTCTCTTAATTCTAGTTTGAAATAATGATATAACAAAGCTGCATACATAATACAATCCTTACTTAATTACACTCGCATACACACATACACTCAAACCATTGCTACCACATATGCCAACCATTAAAGTGACACAAACTGTACACACACCTACGCAAACCATTGTAATAATATAAACTATACACATACACACCTTTCTCTCACCCCCATCACCCCCATAACTCCACCCTACCTTATATACCATACCCTGTTAATAAGGGTACACACAATTTACACACACTCGCATCACCATCCCCCCTTCTTAAGTATAAACTTAGTAAATTTGAATTAACTTCAATTTTGAATTGGAGAACATTGGGCGTTGCTGCTGATTAGATGTATTATAAATTATTAAATACACAAATATATCAAAATAATTATAAAATAAATAAATAACAAATAATAGGTCAATTAATTGTTTGAAATTATTATAATTTCATATCTCTAGTCTCTCACATATCTCCTTTAAAAAATAAAACAAATTTTACTCTACAATTTGAATATATCCTTATTTCTGGAATAAACTAACATTCCTCTCTCATCATATAATAATTAAACACATTTATTGGGTAAAACATATGGCTAAATACACACAAGGTATTTCCATTTTATTTCATTTTAATTTTTTTTTATGTGTATATGCATTTATCAACACTTGTTATACCTATCCTTACTGCTTCCATCCACCTTAAGAGATATATACACACATACATACCGAGCAATATACTCACATAACATACACATATGTATATATATATATATACCGAGATATATACGCACACATATATAGAGTTATATAAACACACATATATATACAGAGGTAGATACACACATTTAGGCACACACACATAAATACGGAATTTAATACACATATTTAAACACACACACATATATACAGAGGTTCATACACACATTTAAGCACACACATAGATTCACAGAGGCACACAAACACACATAAATACACAACTATAAGTACAAACACATATTCGAATACGTAAATATATACATAAGCACAGATATAAATACAAATGACCACATATAACCTCTGAAACACATGATAGGACATACATATACATAACATATATATATATAAATATTATAGATACAACCTATATATACCCATAACCATAAACATGTTTATTTAAACATAGTTATTCTATCATACACATGTACATAATCATACAGGCACCATACACATATAGTTAAATACAAACACACATGAACTCGTAAACATGTATATACATAAGCAGACATAAACACACACATAAATATGTATATATATGAATAGACACACACATAAATATGTATATACATGAATAGACACACACAAATATGGACAGACATATCACCACACATACACTCTATATACTCACACATTCTCCCACTCTCCCGCTCACACATCCCAAGCATATAAATAAATTATAGTATTTTTTGTTTTACGAAAACATCTAAGAATTATATATTTCCCCCCACTCACATTTTTCAGCCCGACTCCAAACTACTTACAATTAAATAAGATTACACCTACAGGACTATATACTCTTTGATTGGCCTCCCATGTTACGCACATCAAACCATTTGCCTTCAATTATCCTCATCTAACATACACACACACTATATATATTTTTAGCTCAGCATATATATACCCCTATACGATTTATTCACAAAATACACACATAAACTTTACATAGCTAACACATCCACCTCCCATCCTCATACATATTCAACTCTGGCATATACTTTATATATTTAACTTACCCTAAACCTTCCTCCTCCCCCCTCTCAAGACGCACATCAACCTCTAACATATACTCTCTCTATACAGTATCTCCACACACACAGTCAGCTCACACATATACCCTATATTTTTAGTACATCCTCCACTCACCCCAGCCCTTCGCAATCAACCCATACACACACCCCCACCTACCTACCCCCAACCCTCCACACACCCACACAACCCCACCCCTCCTCACACCCAAACACACGATAGATGATTTGAGGGAAAACCATCTCATATAATAATAGACATATTTAAGCAATGCTTCAGACTATACATACCTTCACATATATCCGGATAAATATACACACACACTCACCTCCCAAATACAACCTAATTTGATATTTTTTTGACTCCAATTATTGAAGTACCTCCTCTACACAATGGTGGCGTTTCGTGCCAAGCCACAGGCCATATCTGACCAAAAGAATTTACAAAATATTGATGAAAAAACACACACAAAATATGAGCCTATTGTACAAAAATTACAGAGGGATCACAACCTCTCTAAGGAGCCTCTGTGCACACCTGAAAATTGTGCCTCGTTGATTATACAAATACAAATATTTATGGACCAAAAATTAGGCTATAAGGTAATGATTATGTGTGTATAAGGAGGGGTATAGGGGCTTGAGGGTGTTTGTGTATGGGGCACACACACATACACACATACACACACTCACACATACACACATACACACACACATACACACACACACATACATATACAAACACACACACACACATACACACACAAACATCCATACACACACATACACAAATACACATACACACACACACATACACACACCCAAAATTCATGAAATGTGTAATATAGTCACGACCAGAAGATCGTTTTATGACCAAAATTCCTGCCAAATTTTTCCGTGATTTTTCAAATGGGGGGAGTGTAGAATTTATATTAAAAACAGCCTTTGAATTTAGATATCAAACACAAGATCAAGACCCCTCTTCGTTAAGACGTTTTCAATTGCTTTCTGAGAAGCAAAAATTATACACACAAGAGTTGTGTGTACTTGTAAAAAATAAGCTAATAAGTGCTGGTTTCTGGCAACCTGTTGTTGTGTGTATATCTGATGATATAGAACCCAATCTGAAGGAAAAATTGATTAAGATTGCTACAGAGCATGAGGCTACAGTTACAAACGATCCTAAACAATGCACACACATTATATTAAATTCTACACCACGTGATCCTAATGACACTGAAGTAATTACAATTTTTTTATAAATGTGTATGTGTATTGTGTTTTTATCTATTTATTTATATATATGTTTGTTTATATTCAATATCTATGTTGTGATTTGTGTGTATGTACACTTACCCATACATATTAATTTTCCTTTTATTATATATAATTATATATATATATTTATTATAAATGGAAGATATCCGCTTTTTATATATCTTAGATTAACTCATTAATTTCTATACCCAACTTTCATTACCCATTACACACAATTTAAGAACTCTACACTTTTATATGTTCCTCACATACACAACACATACATAGCATACATATGCACATACCTTAATTAATCTACACATACACATACAAAACATACACATGAACATAAATTAATTAATATTCACATAAAAAGCACATACAACACACACACACACCCTACACACATAACACTCACACACAATACCCACCCACAACACACCCACAACACACACACAACACACAACACACACACACACACACACATACATACATATAATACAATACAGTTTTATTTGAGAGAAATTTCAAGAGAGGGAAATCGTTCGTATGTACACTGGTGGTATTACCCTGACAGTTACAATTTCTGGAATCCTTCACTAGGTACACCTGAGGAGGAGTTAGTAACATCAGAGGGCCCACCAGAGGGTGTGTGGAAGGTTGGTTATGAGTGGTTAACAGATATGCACACATTTAATGAATGGATGTGTGAATTGGATTATGAGGTGTTTGATAATCCCAATACACACACGGATCAAACAAATGAACAAGGTATGCCAAATACAACACACATGTCAAAACATAGGAAATCTTCAAAGCAAAAATTATCAAGCCTTAATGAATATACACACACTAAATCTATAGACGCACCCTTACACACAGAAGATACAGTCAAATCAGAAGACTCAATAGATATTAAATCAAGACTTGAATCTTCTACACACTCGGATAACTCAGCGCACACACCTGGACACCATACACACACTAAGAAGCACACATTAGAAAAAGATATTAGCTCATCTTTTGAAACAAGTGAAGATTGGGAAACACACACAAAACGTGTGTGTAGTAGTACAGAATCTGATCCTACATTCTATTCAAGTTCAACTGAGATGGATAAATCAACAACTCATAAAGAAATGCAACATACACACCCTCACAATGAACACATCAATAAAGAACATACACACACACATGAACACACATCTCAATCAAATAAAGTTAATATAGGTGCAACTGCATTACCTGAAGGTGGTATAAGTATTGCTGCACTATCAGGGAATGCCCTCAATATTAGTGAAACAGATGTAGATACATATGATACACATACACACACACACACACACACACATACACACATAGATAAGGAAGAAAAGAGAGATGAAGGTACTGTTAATGGTGAGAAAGAAGAAGATAACTTATCCTCTGTGAGTAATCCAATGAATCAATATGACGCAAAAGTGGGTGACACATACTTACCCAAAGAAGGCTCTTATGAAATAGCCCCTGATGTATTTAAGTATGTGTGTGTGTGTGTGTGTATGTAGGGGAGAGAGGGTGTGTTTGTGTTGGTTGGGTGGGTGTGTTTGTGTTGGTTGGGTGGGGGTGTTTGTGTTGGTTGGGTGGGTGTGTTGGAGGAGGGAAATGTGTATATATGTGCATATACATATGATTTATACTGTAATAAAGTTATTTATTTGCAGAGTTTTCAACTTAGAATTCCATATTACTTTTATAGTTTGTGTTTGTAAACTATTCCGAGTTTACACAATTTATAATACCTATCTAACTACCCATTTATAACTCTGTAAAACAATTTATGTGTGTTTATATTATCTAACCTAGGCTTTTGTTACCTAATACCTATCTTATCTACAATTTCATTATTAGATAGCCTTTGCAATTTGTGTGTATATAGTGTATCAACTTTGTGTGTATATATTGTAGATATTTTTTGTGTATATAGTGTATATATTTTGTATGTATATACTTAGATATGCAACTTTGTGTGTATATATTGTAGATATTTTTTGTGTATATAGTGTATATATTTTGTATGTATATACTTAGATATGCAACTTTGTGTGTATATATTGTAGATATTTTTTGTGTATATAGTGTATATATTTTGTATGTATATACTTAGATATGCAACTTTGTGTGTATATATTGTAGATATTTTTTGTGTATATAGTGTATATATTTTGTATGTATATACTTAGATATGCCCCCATGCAAAATGTTGTTTTAACAAGTCAACTCTTGAGTAAAGAAAAGCCTTCTCTAATTAATTTGAGTAATTTAAGTCAATCTCCCAATTACAATTTTGATAAACTTTCACCTTTAACCCTCGGTACACCTCCTGATCGTCCACCTCCCCCTGGGCTAGATATGGTGCACACACTATCCATATACACACTATATACCAATATATTCACGCTACATACACTATATATATATATATATATATACATACATACATACACACACACAAACACACATAACGCACACACACACAGATAACACACACACACAAACACTACACACAAAATCATACTATATACACTATACAAACTATACATACACACTACACACAAAAACATACTATATACACTATACAAACTATACATACACACTACACACAAAAACATACTATATACACTATACAAACTATACATACACACTACACACAAAATCATACTATATACACTATACAAACTATACATACACAGTACACACAAAAACATACTATATACACTATACAAACTATACATACACAGTACACACAAAAACATACTATATACACTATACAAACTATACATACACACTACACACACACACACACACACACACACACACTACACACTATTATATAGGCCACTAATTCTACCGATCAAAAAATAGATAAACCAACGGCAGCAACAACTTCCCCCCCACAAGACGCGGGTATTATATTGCCAACGTGTTCGTCTTGGTTTGATATGAACAGTGTGCATGATATTGAACGAAATCAACTTGCTACACTATTTACAGGTTATGTGTATGTGTTTGTATGTGTGTGTTATACCCATTAATAAGTTATGAATATACACGTGTGTATGTATTATACTCATTAATAAGTTATAAATATGGAGGTGTGTGTGTGTTTGATACACTCATTAATAAGTTTTGAGTATGTGTGTGTGTGTGTGTTTGATACACTCATTAATAAGTTTTGAGTATGTGTGTGTGTGTGTGTCTGTGTAAATATATTTACATTAGGTTGTATGTATCCATGAATATATGTAGTATCAACCACAGTTTCATTTTTCGTTAATGTTTAATTAATTATATATTAAATGATTGGTTTATACAATAAGAATCTATAGTTTTAACACATTTTCATTTTTTGTAAATTGTGTGTCTAAATTATGTTTCTAAATTGTGTATAAATTGTGTGTATAAATTGTGTGTATAAATTCTGTGTATAAGTTGTGTGTATATAAATTGTGTGTATATAAATTATGTGTATAAGTTGTGTGAATATAAGTTGTGTGTATATAAATTGTGTGTATATAAATTGTGTGTATATAAATTGTGTGTATAAGTTGTGTGAATATAAGTTGTGTGAATATAAGTTGTGTGTATAAGTTGTGTGTATATAAGTTGTGTGTATATAAATTGTGTGTATATAAATTATGTGTATAAGTTGTGTGTATAAGTTGTGTGTATATTTTTTTTATAGGCACTGGTGCATCTCTTACAGAAATGGAAAATAGTTATAAATATATACGAAATGTAATTGTTAGTACATACAGAAGAAATCCTAAACAATATTTATCGTCTACAGATTGTCGAAAAATATTAGGTTATACACATACACACATAAAAAAATGAGTATGCAACCTATGAATATACCCGCATCAATTTATATATAAAGCAATACCTACACACACACACATCAATTCCTATATAAAACTATACCTATACACACATATATATTTTATTTAAAAAATCGTTTAGATGGCGATGCTGCGCTCATTCTCCGTTTATTTAGCTTTTTGGATTACTGGGGAATTATTAATTTTCAGGTTATTTTGATGATTTTTATGTGTGTGTAGGCCTGTGTGTGAGTGTAGTGTATATGTGTGTAGTGTATATGTGTGTATATATAGGTGTGTGTATGCAGAATGTGTGTGCTTTTATGCATATGTATGTCAAGATCTAGCATATCTAGTTTACATGGAAACTTTTAAAATACATCCATACTTGCTATATATTACACCTATATAATTATTCTACACACATGAATAAAAGTATAAATATATGTTAAAATGTGTTTATATAGGCTGACCCAAGCAGTATACTTAATGTAACCTTTAAAGGGAGAGACTTTTGTCTATCCGATACATTGGTATGTTAAATATATTACATAATTCATTATAATGTAATTACACACACATCAAATCACAATTTTACATACACACACCATCCTACAAACTTATACCTATGCTCAACACTAACCTTACACACTATTTAAATATACACACACAAACCAAAACTCCTAATAATCTCCTTAATATTCACATACGCATACACAAACGAAAATTTCTATAGATCTTAAAGTATAATCTAATACACACACACACTAACCAAATTTCTACACATCTTAAAATATCCACACACACATACACACACACACACATATATAAACCAAATTTTCTACACATATTAATATATATATATAGTATAGAGAAATGGAGAATAACCAAGCAGCCCATTCAACTACTAAGCCTACACACACAACTTCACCCAAACAAAATTCAACCAAACCTACACACTACCCTTCTAAAGGGTTGGGCCCTTGGAAGTGTGCATCCTGTGGGAAAATTTGTTTATACACATATTACATTATCTCACCCAATTCAATATCAGGTAAATGTGTGTGTGTGTGTCAATTATATATAGGATATGTGAGTCTGTGTGTCAATTATATATAGGATATGTGAGGATGTGTGTGTGTAAATTATATAAAGGATATATATATATATATATATGTGCGTGTAGATTATATAAAGGATATATACATATATATGTGTATAGATTATATAAAGGATATAAGAGTGTTTGTGTGTCAATTATATATAGGATATGTGTGTGTGTGTGTGTAAATTATATTAAGGGTATGTGTATGTAAATTATATTAAGGGTATGTGTATGTAAATTATATTAAGAATATATAGGTGTATATGTGTTTATAAATTATATAAAGGATTTGTATATGTACCTGTGTGTTTAAATTATATGAAGTATTTAGTAATGTTTATATATAGATGGAAACATTTTGGTGTGTGTTTATATGATTATGGAGTATTTATTATGTGTCTTAATCATACAGACATATGAATATGAACTCTAATGTTTGTGAGGGAACATCTATTTATACACATATATATATATATATATATATATATATAATTGTGTGTATATATGTAAACTTATATTATAAACATATCTGTCTATATATTTAGGTGTATCATTGGGTGTACTTGATCGATGTGTGTGGTGTGTGAAATGCTATTCACTAGGAAAATTCCCATCCACACTCACAAGTAATCAATTCCTCAAAGTAAGATATTAATATTATTTCTACAACTCTACACACATTAAGTATAAACTATAAATGACGTTATATATTTGAAAATAATTTATGTGTATGTGTAAATTATGAATAGGTTGATATACCCATTTCTGAAGCAAATTCAATTGACCCTGATTGGACATCTACTGAACTTGAAAAATTGATTGGTCATAACACTTTACACACTCATTAATACCTATATTTTGATATCACTTTTAATATATTAATTATTTATGCACACACATTTATATAGATGAGCATACTTTCATAATCTAGTAGAATTAACAATAGAATTTCTAATTCTACGAGTCCTTAAACTCTCATTTTTACACACACTCTCTTTACACACCTCTCAACACATCTCTCTTTACACACATCTCTCTTTTACACATCATTCTTAACATATACATCACTCTTAACATATACATCACTCTTAACACACATATCCCTCCCAATACACACATCCCTCCCAATACACACATCTCTCTGAAGACACACATCACTCTTAACACACACATCACTCTCTACACACACATCACTCTCTACACACACATTTTTTACACACAGAGGGTATTGAATTATATAGAGAAGATTGGGAGGCTGTAGCCAAGCATGTAGGTACAAGCAAATCGCCCCATCAATGCATTTCATATTTTATTTCACTTCCAATAGAGGAACCATTTTCTTCTATTTCTAAACCAAATGGAGAAATGTAATTATATTCACACACATATATATATTATATGTTTTAATTATATCTACACGCACATATATATATATATATATATTATGTGTTTTAATTATATCTACACGCACATATATATATATATATATATATATTTATGTACATATGTTAATTATATCTATATATATATGTGTTTATATGTGTTAATTATATCTACATCCACATATATATTATGTGTGTATATGCTTGTTAATCATATCTATACACACATATATACATATGTGTGTGTGTGCTTATATGGATAGATGGTTTATTTAGATTTACACATTTCTAACCCTCAATAATCTTGTCAAAATTCTTAATAAAAAAGTTATTTAACTATCTGATTTGATTATCTAACTCCTATATATATGACAATGATGAAATCAATTACATATCACAGAAAAACTATACACACATTTCCCCCCAAAATGCACACACTATTCAGCCTTTAGAAATAATCCACACATACACATATACCCATCACCTCATATATCTCACAAAAACATACGCACATACCATACCTTACCAAAAGCCACACATATATATACACCCTACCTTAGATACACCCCAATTACCACACACACACACACACACACACACACACACACACACACACACACACACACACACACACATTCAATTTTAAACATACATAATTTTCTATATTATATTCTACAGCAATACACACTTTCCATTCAATGATATAGCCAATCCACTCATTGCGCAGTTGGGTTTCTTAGCCTCTGTAGTTGACCCTAATGTGGCTGCAGTAGCAGCTAAGGCTGCACTTGACTGTGTAATTAAATCATCAACAAAGCCTACACACACCGAGCCCAATCAATCAAATGGGAATTCATCTGAACCTACACACACACATGAAAGATCTACACACTCTATAAACTCTACACATAAAAATGATGAGATCAATACACACAATACAAACGAAGAAGTGTGTAAAGCAGGTGAACAAACTGTCCCACCTGGTTTTATATCAAAAGTTGATCTAGAGGTTAGATAGTGTGTGTATATTAATCTAGATATAGTGTAAAATATATTATACGTGTGTGTACATATAACATATGTAGTGTGTGTACATTAATATTGATATAGTGTAACATAATATACGTGTGTGCACATATAACATATGTAGAATATAGTGTAACATATACATATATATATTCGTGTTGATATAACATATATAGATATATTGTAATATCTATATATAGGTGTATATTGATATAATATATGTTGATATATCTTGATACGTTTATACACCATAAGTATATAACCTTGTGTGCATATACTTTGGAATATATAATATTGTGTGTATAAAAGTTTTTGAATGTCTCATGCATTTATTTATGTGTATATTTGAATATATATACCTCTAGTGCATATTTTTGAGTATACATATACTCTGATGTATATACATTTGTGTGTGTACATAGCTATGTATATTTGATATTTATAGTTGCACAATGTACATATGAGTTTTCCATAATATTATATATTTAATATAATCTAATTTAATTTACCTGTTGACCTTCTGTATCTACACACGCTTATACATACATACACATACATATGTATACACTCATACATATATATACACACATACATACTTACATACACACACACATACATCTAATAATTTTTGAAAGGATCTACACACTTCATAAGCATTAGATTCTAGCTCATATTATTTACTATACACTTCACTACCCTCTACAAATCAATATAATTCATTTTTACATTAGTAGGTTTCATATAATTTTCAATTCTTACATTTCTCAACACACACATAATTTAATTTACATACATTTTTCATTTAGGTTGCATGTAGTACAGCCATAGCCGCAGCTGCTGTACGCTCACATGAATTAGCACAGCTTGAGGAAGATGAGGTTTGATTTTTTATACTCTTTATTTATTTACACACACAGTATCCTATTCTATACATAAATATATAAATACACACACATTATCTTACTTTATAATTATATATATATATATATATATATATATATATATATAAACACAAACACAGTATATATTAGTCTATACATATATATACAAATACATACGCATTATCTCACTCTATAATAATATATATATCAGATAAGAAAAATATTACCACGTTTGATCGATTTGGGTATTCAAAAAATTGATTTAAAACGTCAACGATTCAAACTCATACAAGAAAAGATAATTGAGGGCCAAGAAAAAATGGTTAATTTTACACACACACAAACTAAACCCAATAATATATATATATATATATATATAATTATGTGTATCTTATCTTGCTATATATATCTGATAACACATGTGTGCTATTTTGGTTTTACACTAGAAACTTGTAAATTATTAAGGATATATTTATAACTTTTATCGTTTATAAGATTTACAAATATTATACACAATAAAAATCAAACTTGCTCTATGATAAATATTTATATATTCTCTACACAAAATCATTTATCAATCTTTTACATATAACATATATATATATATATCATCATTCATTCTATCTACACTATACACTATATATAATTTTTATATTTTTAACATACCCACACTATATATATATATATATATATAATTATTATTATTATAATTCCAATACACACACACACACACACACACACTAGATATATAATTAAAATTTCAGGACAGAAAATATAAGAGTCTTATGGATGAATGGAGTGATTTATTCAATTTTATGAGATCACACACACCCACATAATTTAAACAACCGTTTATATATAAAATCGAAATTGGTTATTATTTTTCACACACAATTGGTAGTTTAGAATTTTATAAATATAATTAATATAATATATTTCAAATATATTAATATATTATTAGCATTGTTTATATTTTACAACATATAGAAATATAATTGCTTTAATTAAAAAGAAATTATATGAAAATGAATAATTTATATTTATTTATATATTTATACATAATCTAATTCGTTATTTAAAAAAAAATAATAAAAAGTGCGTCTTTC
>JADHZB010000852.1:0-31126 GCA_015657535.1 Nephromyces sp. MM_2019
ATATATATATATATATATATATATATATGTATTTGTGTGTGTGTGTAAATGTGTAAAAACAATAATGTGAGTGTGTATATATAAATGAATAATAATTTTTTTCAGGCCAAGCATCTATCTTCATAACAGCTGGAAATGGAGTTTTTTATGTAAGTTAATATATTTATAGCTCATATATACACACATAACTATATAACAAAACAAATTTATTCTTATACATATACACACATATATACACACACACAAATGAACCCCACACAAGTACACACACATATATATAAAATATTTTCCCCCCATCAGTCTAATGATCAAAGTTTTATTAAATTTACAAAAGAACGTATTAGTAGCTTTATTGCAGGTAAACAATCAGTGTGTATATACATAATTTTATTTATACATGTGTATAATTATATTTATGTGTATCTATATATCAATACATAAATATATGTGTGTATATATCAATACATAAATATATGTGTGTATATATCAATACATAAATATATGTGTGTATATATCAATAAATAAATATATGTGTGTATATATCAATACATAAATATATGTGTGTATATATCAATAAATAAATATATATGTGTGTGTGTGTAAACTCCTCAGTACCCGATATAATTTTCCTACGAGAAGAGCCCATACACTTTGTACCTCTATTAATCATAGAAAATCAACCTACACACACACCTCACTTTACACCTCAACACCACACACACACACATCAATTTAATGATCTATTTGTAAATAGTAAAGCAAACTCAGACTCAAATCTCTATGACAAAAAATCACCAAATTATACAAAGAAATTTTTAGATGAACAAATTTCACACACAGAAACTATACCCTGGATAGCTATCCATTTTTACAAATCTGATCAGGTATTACATATACACACACACACACAAACACACCCTCACTTATACACACACACACACACAAACACACACACACACACATACATACACACACACACACATACATACACACAAACACACACACACACACATACATACACACACACACACATACATACACACAAACACACACACACACACATACACATATACATACACACACATACACACACACATACACAAACACACACACACAAACACACACACACATACACAAACACACACACACATACACACACACACATTCACATTCACATAAACATACACACATACACAAACACACACACACATTCACGCTCACATAAACATACACACACATACACACATAGCTATAATACCCTCACAACACATAATCAATATACACACAATAAATGAATGTATATTTTTATTAAGAATTTATGTGTGTAGATATATATATTAGAAAATATCTGTGTATATATAAATATACATTCAAATTATCTATAATTAATGTTGTGTGTATTTCAATATATATATATATATATATATATACATATATGTATGTGTATGTGTGTGTCTTAATTTAAAGTTATATATATATATATATATGTATGTGTGTGTGTGTGCGTATGTGTGTGTTTCAATTTATATATATATATATACATATACATATGTATGTACGTATGACCGTATGTGTGTGTGTGTTTTAATATATATATATATATATATATATATATATATATATATATATATGTGTGTGTGTGTATTTTTCAATATATATATATATGTATGTATGTGTGTGTGTAAATAAAATAGGAATCTAATTATAATAAGGATATAATTTGTTCATCATTATTACCGTTTGAAGATATCTTCAAAAATTTCAAATCAAAACATCCAAACAAATTATTTGTACCCAAATTAGAGGCTGATGATATAAATGTGTGTGAAAATTCACAATTTACACACACACGTACACACTCTCATAATATGGATAATTATGTAAGTTAATATTTAAATCTTCTACATAGGATGTGTATATATTTATATATAAATGTGTCTGTATGTGGTTCAACATAGGTGTGTGTGTATCTGTTTGTATATATGTGTGTATGTGTTTGTACATAGGTATGTATGAACATGTCTGTATATGTGCGTGTATGCATTTATGTGTGTGTGTATGCGTTTGTTTGTCCCTATGTGTGTGTGTATGTGTTTGTTTGTCCCTATGTGTGTGTGTATGTGTTTGTTTGTCCCTATGTGTGTGTGTATGTGTTTGTTTGTCCCTATGTGTGTGTGTATGCGTTTGTTTGTCCCTATGTGTGTGTGTATGCGTTTGTTTGTCCCTATGTGTGTGTGTATGTGTTTGTTTGTCCCTATGTGTGTGTGTATGTGTTTGTTTGTCCCTATGTGTGTGTTTATGTGTATGTTTGTCCCTATGTGTGTGTGTATGTGTTTGTTTGTCCCTATGTGTGTGTGTATGTGTTTGTTTGTCCCTATGTGTGTGTGTATGTGTTTATTTATCCATATAAGTGTATATGTGTTTATTTATCCATATAAGTGTATATGTGTTTATTTATCCATATAAGTGTATATGTGTTTATTTATCCATATAAGTGTATATGTGTTTTTATACATTATATGTACATATATACATCTGTGTGTGTATGTATTTATTTATTTATATATATAAATGTGTGTGTGTGTGTAGGACTATTTCCCCCCTGAAAATATAATAAATCCATTCAAGATTAGGATGGGTTATGAAAATACAGCAGCCTTAATGCCCTTACTTATTGGAAGATGGTCACATTTATATATCCCAAATGTGTACGTTTACACACACACATATATCTATATATCTATAATAACTCATTATTTGTTTAAACACACACACTTCACATCACTCTCTCTCTCTATATATATATATAATTCCACATGCTGTTTATTTTCATATGTACAACATCTACACATATACACACCGACACACACACACACACACAATACACACACACATATACAATACACACACACACATACAATACACACACATACATACAATACACACACACACCTACAATATATATATATACACACACACACACACATACAATATACACACACACACATACAATATACACACACACACACACACACACACACACCTACACACACACACACACCTACACACACACACACACCTACACACACACACACACACACACTTACGCACACACACACACACACACCTACACACACACACACACTTACACACACGTATATATATATATATATAACTAATTATTTACACACACAGAACGGATGGTATAATATGGTCATCCTTATTACAGCCAGCTATACTCCCCCTAACAAACGACATATTTTTTAGCCCAGCCTCCAAATCACAGAGTGTGTCAAATTGGAAGGGTACACCTACACTTGAGTTACTTGATGAAATTCAATATGCACAGGTGTGTGTGTGTGTTGTATGTGTGTGTGTGTTGTGTGTGTGTTGTGTGTGTGTGTGTATTGTGTGTGTGTTGTGCGTATGTGTGTGCATTGTATGTGTGTGTGTTGTGTGTGTGTGTGTGTATGTTGTGTGTGTGTGTATATGTTGTGTGTGTGTATGTTGTGTGTGTTTGTGTATGTTGTGTGTGTTGTGTGTGCATGTTGTATGTGTGTGTGTGTTGTGTGTGCATGTTGTATGTGTGTGTGTGTTGTGTGTGCATGTTGTATGTGTGTGTGTGTTGTGTGTGCATGTTGTATGTGTGTGTGTGTATTGTGTTGTTTCTTGTGTGTGTGTATTGTGTTGTTTCTTGTGTGTATTGTGTTGTTTCTTGTGTGTATTGTGTTGTGTGTATGTGTATTGTGTTGTGTGTATGTGTATTGTATTGTGTGTAAATGTGTACATTGAATGTTATATAGATATATATCAAACAAAATTAATTTATTAATTTTAATAGGAATTGAAATTAAATCGGTCAAACTCGTTAATGTCAGAACACAGCTTAAAAAAGGAAAGAAGCATGAAGTAAAATACACACATACACACATATATATATTTTTATAATTTAACATATATACATACACACATTATCATATATAAATACACACACAACTTTCATACAAAAGCAATTTTATACACACAAAACATACACACACAATTTTCATACAAAAGCAATTTTATACACACAAAACATACACACACACACACCTTAAATTATACACACACAGAGCACTCTTACAAGAGCTAATAGGTTTAAGATTAGAAATGCATCAACAGGTCAATCAGCCCATTATACACATTCAGGTAATTATATTTACACATAACAATTTATAAATTTATTAATACATATATATATATATATATATATATATATATATATATTTGTGTATGTACACATTTATACACATATTTGTGTGTGTTATAATATGTATATATATCTATTGATCCTTATATTTATGGATTTTTATTTTAGAGGTGTGTATATGTATCTCTTAATATATGTGTGTATGTTTAGGTATTTATTCTTAACATATGCTGTGAATATGTGCATGTGTGTGTGTATATATACATGTGTGTATATATACATGTGTGTGTGTATATGTACATGTGTGTGTATATATGTACATGTGTGTATATGTATGTGTGTATATGTATGTGTGTATATGTAAATGCGTGAGTTTATTTGTATATGTGTCTATATGTACATGTGTGTGTATATATATAAATGTGTCGGTGTATATATAAATGTGTGGGTGTATATGTATATGTGTGTATATGTATATCTGTATGTGTAAATGTATATGTGTGTATATGTACATGTGTGTGTGTGTATATATAATTTTTATAGAATTTACAACTCAAATTAGAATTAAAGGAAAAATCTACACAAATTTGGTTACTAGAAACATTACAAAAATTACGTTTGGCAGATGATAGTACAAATATATTGGTGGAGTGTTTTTCAACAAGTACACACACAATGGAGTTTGGTTCAAGTGTTACACCTCTATCATTGGGTATAAATATATCAAATGTGTCAAATCAAACAAATTTATTATCATCTACACACACACCACAGACACATCACCAACCTTGGATGTTACCCCCCAATTCATACACACCACTAAATAATCAATGGGTGTTACCTCCCAGTACAAATCATACACACACACAAGACACACACTCCTTAAGTATATATGAAATTGATAATTATCCACACACACAGAGAAATCTACATAAAAATCGACTATCCTATCTAGATATGTTTAGTGCCCTGAAATACTTAGCCTTGACTCAAAATATTCACACATCTCCAATGTCCAATAATAATTTACCCTTACACACACTACAACCTAACCTTTTACACATTCCACAACCCAGTAGTGTTACACACACATTGAATCCAAATAGTATGACACACACACTCAACCCAAATAGTATGACACACACACTCAACCCAAATAGTATGACACACACACTCAACCCAAATAGTATGACACACACACTCAACCCAAATAGTATGACACACACACTCAACCCAAATAGTATGACACACACACTCAACCCAAATAGTATGACACACACACTCAACCCAAATAGTATGACACACACACTCAACCCAAATAGTACAACACACAGTTTAAACCCAAATAATGTTTTACACACATTATACTCGTCAAATAACTATATACACACATCACACACAAACAATGTTACACACACACCTCAAATAAATCTCTTAAATCAACAACAAAAGTCCAATATATCACATATAGAATTACCAAGAGATATTGATCACACACATCGTAATTACACACAAAATGATACAAATTATGAACCTAGAAAATTACACACACCTGCACACACATTTCACCCAACTCAACCTGATCATAAATCTCTATTAGATCTTATACACACAGCACGATTTCCACCCTTACCAAAACCACTCGACCCTGTTGATATATCATCCCCCCTATATATGCCACAGCCTACACACACATTTGATATAAATAAATCACCCTCTTTACCACACATTAGATCACCACGTTTACACATTCCACACACATTACAACACCTACACACACCTATCTTACATGATAAAAATCGAACAACTACAACCCCACAATATATACACAATAACCATATACCCCATGATAATCATGAGCATGTATTTAAATTAGATAGTAATAATAATCACACAGAGTTTACACACACACTCAAGAAATCACCTATAATAGGCCCAACTGGCCCACACAGCCCTACACACAGCTCACACTCACACACATCATCAGATGTGTATGAATATGTTTATAACCTAAGAAATACAAGTATGTTTTACTACAATAACCCTGAGGCTACTCTTAAGAATAACTCTACCACTGGTATGTATATATATGTGTGTATATAATATATCTGTGTAGTGTGTGTACTATGTTTAATGTGTGTCCTATGTGTGTATACTTTGTCACAAACACATATTTACACACACATACATATATATATATACACATACACATACACATACATACACATATATACATACACATACATACACATACATATATATACATACACATACACATACACACACATACACACACATACACACACATACACACACACACATTCACACACACACATACACACACATACACACACATACACATACATACACATACACATACACACACACACATACACATACACACACACACACATACACACATACACACATACACACATACACACATACACACATATACACACATATACACACATAAACATACACACACACACATACACACATACACACATACACACACACATATATATATATATACACCACAGATGTACCATGTAAAGCATTTGAATGGACAGAGATAAAATGTGTATTAGACACAACAAAATTTTCAGCCTACAACACTTTGGATGAAATAGCAACTTGGCAATTAAAACAAATGCCTGTAATGAGTTATAGAGAGGGTGTGTTTGGTTCAGATATGTATATACGTTCTACACATTTTTGTTTAGTAGTAGATGGGTCAGTTACACACTATAATACAGGGGAAACAAATGAGTGTGTAATTCGTTCAGAGATTGATTATATAGGTCAACACCCACTCCTAACAAGTAAATGGGCTACACATCAGAATAAGAATGAGTTACACACAAACTGTGTGCGTTTTATAAATGGTATGAAGGATATGTTACTCAAACATGCACCAACAAGTGTGCAACAATCTGAATTTAATATACAATTTACACCTGAAATGGATAATGAATCACCTCAAGAATTGTATATAGTTGAAGAGGATACACACACACATATGGATGAACATACACATCTTCTACACACACATAATGATTACACACATAAACCAAATCTTAGGAATAGGCATGAAAATTATTATTACAAATCCAATATTACAAATAGCCCACCCAATTATCCAGGTGAAAATATACACACACACCCTATTAGGCCTATTTATACTATACCTAATATAGAATCATCAGATACACATCATACAACCCCTACAAAATACACATCAAATGATCGTGATATCTTATATTCCCCAAAGAGTGTACACACAGATATATTGAGAGATAATCAAACACACTCAAAGAATATACACACTACATCTATATCAACATCTTATAAATCAGATCAATCTATATCACAGAAAATTACACACACATCTTATCCAAGTAACAAAATGAAAAATACATCAGATATATACACACTACAACAAAACGCTAATACACACAATGAATCACATACACCTGATAGATATACACCAAACACACAACAACAACATGGTACACACACTCAGATAAATACATCTGACAAACAATCGATACATACTCAAAATCCCCCTACACACCTTGAACCCAATATACCTGAAAAACAAACCATATATACATCATGTCAACCTACACACATTGAAACAAATCAATCCAACCCTATTAAACACACACATCATCTTCCTATACGCGGTGGACCTATCAAATCTACACGTATATTAGCTAGATGGGTTGATACACACAACACACTTGATACAATTACACATTCACCCATAGAATGGTTTGTACTTAATTATGATACACATTTTCACACACCCCTTATATTTCGATTTTCTATAGAATGGCTATGTTGCTCACATTTATTTGTCTCTAGGCTAATTATGAAATTTACACACCTTGCACAGAGTTGTGGTTTTAACCTTGTACAAATCCCTATAGCACAAATCTACCCCTCATCTACACCTAAATTCTTACCCTTTCATCAACCCTTACACATACCCCTACACACCTCATATAATGTACACACTGAGTGTACACAAAATAATGGGACACAAACTGAGTGTACACAAAATAAGGGGACACACACTGAGCGTTCACAAAATAATGGGACACACACTGAGTGTACACAAAATAAGGGGACACACACTGAGCGTTCACAAAATAATGGGACACACACTGAGTGTACACAAAATAATGGGACACACACTGAGTGTACACAAAATAAGGGGACACACACTGAGTGTACACAAAATAATGGGACACACACTGAGTGTACACAAAATAAGGGGACACACACTGAGTGTACACAAAATAAGGGGACACACACTGAGTGTACACAAAATAATGGGACACACACTGAGTGTACACAAAATAAGGGGACACACACTGAGTGTACACAAAATAAGGGGACACACACTGAGTGTACACATAACATAATACATTATAATAAATATTCACAGAATAATCTAATTAAGGATGAATTACACACACAAACAGAGAGTGAAAATTTTAGTATAAGTGAATTAAGTTTATCTGAATATCAATTTGAAAGTTTAGAGTCTAGTGACACACACACAATAGAAGGTGAGGTATGCTTATGTAATCACACACACACATTAGATGTAATTGGAGAGGCTACTAATGCTACACACACATCTGATGGACATACAGCTATATCTAGAATAGAAATTAATAGGGATAAATCCTTAGGGGTAAATAAGTCAAACATTAACAAACACACACACATACACAGTCCACGAGATACACCCCACCTTAACATCCCTAACACATACACACACACTCCAAGACATACACCCCACCACAATACACACACACACACAGAGATACCTCAAGAAGAAAATAAATTAGATGAGGAAAAACAAACAAACCCATATAGTAACTTAGAATGTGTAATTACACACAAAAACAATCACAACCCCATCACATACAAACCTTACACACTTGACTGTTATAAAACATTACTTAAGAAATTATTACACCCATCTATGGGCCTATTATTACTCTCTCATAAACCTGTGTGTGACACACATTACACACACATTTTGGCTGATATATTTGCTATACCTTTACACCTTGAACCGGGTTGGATACTCATGGAAAAACATGGCCTATTTTTTCTTAGTATAACAAAGTATGTGTCTATATGCGTGTATGTGTATGTGTGTGTTTGTATGTGTATGTATGTGTGTGTGTGTCTATATATATGTGTGTGTCTGTATGTATGTATATGTGTGTGTGTGTGTGTTTAAGGGGTGTTATATTTATGTATGTGTGGATAGGTAGAGGGTGAAGGGGAGAGTAAGGTTGTTATAATTTACTTAATAAAAGTGTCTTGTCATATTTTTACACACACATTTTATATATATTTACACATATTTATATAATTAGGGATAAATTGTTATGGCATACAAATTATTTAATAAATAAATCAAAACGCTCTACAAGTGAAGGGTTTACAAGCATAAGTACGTATAATATACTAATAATAATAATAATACATATATATATGTGTTTGTATGTTTGTAAATTAGTTATATAATCACTCATAGGCTTGTGTGTGTAAGTTGGTTAAGTGCAATTATAATGTGCAAATTAGTTATGTATGAATACAATATATTTATACACAGTGTAAATATGAGGTATGTAAATATAATGTGTAAATACAATATGAGAAAATCTAAATTTGTAGTAAAATCGAAAATATGTGTAATAATCATGATTCATGTATTATCAATAAATGTATGTATTTATCTAAGGTGTATTATTATTGCACACATCTAATAACTGATTGTTTGATGTTCAATAACAAATCTATTCTATATATATTTATATTTAAATTATAACACACTATAGATTTAAGATGTGGATGTGATGTGTACAATGGATTGTGGCAAGCTCAAACATTGATGAATTATTTTAACAAAATTGAATTAGTTGTTAACGAAATAAATTACGGAAAATCATAAATAAATTTACACACATTTTATTTATATTTTGACTATTTTTATAATTTTTTTTTTTTATAAATTTATATAATTTGTGTGTATCTTCATTTATTTTGTATAAAAGATTTTAAAATAAATATTCAGAAATTTATTGTTTAAAGATATACACACACACTTTTTTTTCAGTCAAACATACAAACTTTATTTTATTATTTTTTTGGTTACTATAGTAATCCATTATATATATGAACTTAATTATTGAATATATTGAATAAACATGCTTCTAGATATATATATTTTTTATGTATATAAATATTTTTTTGCGGTGTATGTATATATAAATATAATATATATATATATATATATTATATGTGTTTATGTAGATATAAAATATCTGTGTAGGTAAATGTAAGTGATCGTGTATATATTAAATGAAATGTGTTTTAAATATATATATGTTTATAAATTGAAATGTGTTAATATAAGTATGTGTATGTATAGAAATATTATGTGGAAGTATATGTGTATGTATTGAACTATTTATTAAGTTTGTGTATGTGTACAATTATATACTTAGGTTACTTGATATTTAATATATATATTTAGATATCTCTCGTAAGTGCTGTCTAATTTTTATAAGATACTAAAATTAATTCATGTTTTGAATATGTAGGTTTAAATTATGTAATTTAAAGTATGTCAAACAATATTATCTATAAGAATCCTACTTTTATACACTTGTGATAATAACTTAGAGCATAACATATAAAACATGTCTGTCTAAACACAATTTTATTAAATGTTTTCTTATCCATTCCAAAGTTCTCAAAAATTAAGCTTCATTTTTGAAAAAATAATATATTCAATTCATCTAAAAACACTGATGTGAACAATGTTTTATGTAAGTTTATTATACGTTTAAGTGTCTAAAAGGAAGGAGTTATTAATTAACAAGACATTAAATATTACATCAAGTTATATTTTCATACCTTTTTGTATAGTTTACCTTTACACACCTTTGCTTTATCTACATATCCCAATTAAATTATTTTTGGAATACATACATTTACATGTATTTCCCTTTTTTTTTTCCTCCCCCTTTGAGTGCACACACACACAGTTAGTTCTCTTTTTTAATACTTAGAAATTACCTTTACTATTTTCATAAACACTTTTTGCTTGAATAATAATCTCACTTTTGTAAAATCATCTTTATTTCTACACACTAATGCTTTTACAATACAAATGCGCACACTCTCTTGTTCTACACCTGTGAATATTGCACACCACAACCTTTTCAACTCACACACTCAATAATATACCACTTTATATATTTTGTTTATATATACATTAACACCTCACTGCATAATTTTTGCACACACATCTTTCTTCAAGCAGCTCAAAACTTGGTTAACTGATTGCCCGTGTGTACCTGGTGTGAATATTCTAGATGTTGAAGTTAACTAACTTTGATTACAACCTCTATTAGCTTGATAACCACAATAATTAATATTAGAATACACATTTTTATAGATAAGATTGTTTCATTTCCACATAATCTAGGAAATCTAGCTTATATGTATACTTATTATACTCAACACTTTAAATCTGTGTATGTGTTTCCATCTGTATTTAGGTTTACCTAAATATCTCGACAATTCTTCACCAATCTTAGGAAATTTATTAAATAAAAACATACTTCTTACAGAGTTTCCGAATGCTTTAGAAAATTAAGAGTTGTTTAATTTTAGTTATATCTCATCAACCAAGCAACTGTGTTTTGTCGTATAATATAATAAAAAACATATATAAATATATAGAATTTTATTAAGATATCCATTAGGTTTGCACCTTATATGAACTAATATTAATTCTATTCCAAATGATAGTCTTACCCATCAAGATTGCTATTATTTTCTGGATTTATAACTTATATTACATTCGAAGTTATTTACGATTTTAAATTTATCAATAGAAAGGGCTAGTAAGGTAAATTTGTTGCAAATTTACCTATTTTTTCACAGAAATGGAAAGTCTTTCAAAGAATTTCAGTAACCGAACTTGGATATTCATTGTGTGTATGATGAGCATGATTTTGATTTCAATCATGATAGCTAAAATAGGTCATACTATACAATTTGTTGTACCAAAACCTTTTTTTATCACATTTTGCACGCACAGTGTTTATATTATTTTCTTACCTATTTCACTGATACTAATGAGTACTGTGAAATCAGAAAATAATATTCATGATTTTCAAACATGGCAACCCCTATTCTCGACAACTCTAGTTCTTACAATCCTAAGTTTTATGTCATTTTGGTCATGGTGTCTCGGTATAATTCAAACTCAAACTTGGGACTACACATCTATCTTTCAATCTTCATGCTTTTTGGTTTTCATACTTTCAATTTACACTATAAATGAAAGCCTAACAAACTCAAGATTCATGGCAGTAAGTATATGCACCGCAGCAAACCTGTTAATCAATTTGTTCTATAACACTGAGTCCAAATTTAACCCATCTCTATACACAAATAATAATGCAACATCTAAACTGGGTCATGTTACCATGACTGTACAGAGTATGATATTATTTGGTGCATTTCAAGTTTTTTTCAAAAAGTGGGTACCATCAAATATAAAAGGAGATTTATCACACTTAATACACTCTGTAAGGTTAATGGGACTAATAGGAATCTTCACATTTGTATTATTCACCCCATTTCTACTATTATTCGATCTTTTAAATATTGAGAATCTAAATGTTATAATGAAAAGTGATTTCCTGCAATTGTTTGCACTCTCGATTCTAAATAGTATTTATAACTTTTGCATACTAGTTATGATATCTATATCATCACCTCTTATTTGTAGTATATCTTGTTTACTAGTGATCCCAATACACTTTATTTGGGATCTTATCACGAATAATAGTGATATGAAGTGGCTAAATCTATTCATAGTTATAATTATCTTGATTGGTGTTATAACTTTTGGCCTTTCACATGTAGATGTAGGCCATTACAACTGTTATAGGGCTATCAAGAATGAAGAGTTTGTTATGGATAGTGTGATCACTCGATCTATGAAATCTTTGGATGTATCTGGTCGTGGGGATAAAGGTGTGTTTCTAATTTATTTTTTAGTTAAGCGGAAATTTGTTTTATCTCTTAAAAATAAATCTCCTTAGTGAAAAAATAGACTAGAACATTGTGATTTTTATTATGAATTATGAAATCCTAACTAACTCACTTAAATATAACTTCATTTTCTGTAAATTCCTAGCTCCTCTTTTTTGCGCAAATTATACATAACTCTAAGAGTTTCATTATTTCTGTTTCAATATTTTGTAAGTTTCACATTTATAAAAATTTGAGTTATTTTATCGAAATTGTTCATTTTATAGGTACCAATAACCCATTTAACCTAGAAAATATTTTTTAAATTTGATTTTTAAATAAATAGCCAGAGATACTTAATTTATATTCCTAATTTCCAGGTAAAGATGTGATAAAATTAGAGGAGTGCAAAGTAGGTTCCTATATCTCTGAAAGGTCTTTACCACGTTTTGATTCATCAATCTCCTCAGCCTTAAGTGATGGTCAGATTAGTGATGCATCTGAATTGTCTTATGAAAAAAAAATTAATAAATTTAAATACTTTAAAGATAAAACTAATCCTAAAGCTTCTGAAAAAGCAGAAGTCTATACACCAATAAAGAGAGACATTCTCAAATCCAATAAGAATGTAAATTCCCCTACAAAAAAGGAATCCACAACTGTTTCTAAAAATCAATCGATTTACCCCTCAACAAAACGTGAGAAACTCCACCCTATAAGAAATTCTAACCACATTTTATCAATTGCTAAAGTCTACCCTCACGCTTCATTACTCCTAACTTCATCACCACCAATTTCTAAGAGATCAAACATTTCCATGAGCAAAAGGAGATCGCAGGGACAAGTTCGTCTAGGTGGACTGAATCCTTATTCTAGCAAAACTATACCAATCAAATGGGTTAATTCTGACCATGAAAATGACATTGTACGCTAAACTTAATCACAATTATAAAGAATCCAACGTACTTTATCATAACACTTGTTGTATCCACAAGGAGTCATAAAAGTCTCAATGTTTTTATTTGTAATTGTATAGTTCATGAAATGATTTTTTTCAATTAATGTTATCTGTGTAAAAATTAAGTTTGTTTTGTGTTTTATATTAAACTCTTGTGCATGATTTGGAACATAGAGTGATGTATTAATTTAAAATCATACAAAAGGAAAAAACAATTAGAAAAATCATCAATTTAGGTCAACTCGAACTAATTTTTTATAGAGAATTTTTGATTTCTTTTTAACCTGAAGGATTAGCTCGACATAATAATCAAAATAAATATATTTGATAAACACTATGGCTTTTCGAAAAACATAAATAGTCTATACACAAAGAAAATATATGTGACTACCCTAATTTAGTTGAAATAATCTTCAAAGCATACACTTCAATATTTAAACTTAAATAACACATAAGATTTATAAATGCTATATTTTTTTACATTTTTCTTGTAATTATAGTAATAAGTAATAAATAAAATAAACAATCTTATTCTAATTTGAAATTATAGCTCAAATTATAATATTTATACTGTTCCTATAAATTATGATTTTCTTCCAGGATTTATTTGAAATTACAACTACTTTTTAATTTAGAATCCTTTTCAGAACATGTTTCATTTTACTTGTTCTAATAGTCTAGGTAAGGTTGAATACTAGATAATTTTATTTGTTACAGAAATTTAACTTTTTAATTTTTATATATACACTAATGTTTTTGTCTTATTTTATACTTGTGCTTTTATTCTTGATTAACTTTACTTAATAAAATTAAGCTTGACTTGAACATCAAATTATTGTGAATATGGTCTGATTTGTTGAATATTTTTTTTCTCTAAGTAATTTAGAGTATAGATGTGGAAGACTTTGATTCTTTATTGAATAAGAAATCGATATCTTACGTTTTTATTATTTTTTGGACTCAAACATTGAGAAGTTATTTTAGAGAGTCTGGATATGAAATGTCACGTAATCTAATATATTTTATATATTGAATCATAACCATTACACTTAAAATATTAAACTTTCACTCAAATACAATTCACATATTAAAATTTGTACAATGAATTCTACCTAATCACTTTAACATAATAAAGGCATAGAATAAATACATCCATAAAAATTAAATCTAAGCAGGTATCGATTTGGTTTGGTTCAAAAGTTTATTCAAATAATTTGTGTAATGATAAAAATTCATGATATATTTGCCAAATGTCTAAAGTTTTTCTCAAGTTATTAATGTATAATTAGCCTAAATCATTGTAGTTTGTGTCAATTGAACCTTAAGTGCTATAATAATACTTTTTTAATATCATATACAACGGTCCACTTAAAAGAATTATCAAGATCATCAAAAATCGATGGCTAGAAAAGAAACTACGACGATTTTTGGACGAATCAGTTTTCATAAATGTAAATGAAGAACAGAGGAGTATAATCATGCTGAATAATTTATGAAAAATAATATAAGGTAGACTTAGTACAAGGTAGGGAAACTTTAAAGTGGACTTGGACATTGATTTTATAAAAAACAGTAATAGAGCAGGAATGATTGTTCTCTTTTCCCTGTTGTGATGAAGGTAGATGGTGGGTGTGTAAGGGATAGATTGTGCATGCCTTGAGACATAAAATCGTTGATTATTTATTTCTTGATTAGTTTTGTTAAACCAAAAAAGGAAATTTGAAAAAGGGTTTTTGTTTTTGGTTGGTTTAAATTTGTTGATAACCTGGGATTGTTGGTCAAAATTGTCAATTGGGTCATATTTATAACCTGTATTAAGTTGATCAACAAAGTCATACCTTGAGACATAGTAGTGGTCTAAGTCATGCATATGGAACAGTGGGTAATTATAGTACACGTTTTTAATATACTTTTCTAGTTGATTATTTTCTATTTGTACTTGTTTTAATACACATTCTGGCATGTATAGGTGGGTCTTCCAAGTTTTATATTTAGTAGATATGATATAATTTTTCATATCAATCGAATTATGCTTGTCTTCTATTCGAACTGGAGAAGCGGTCGAAAATTTGTGTGAAGATTTTTCCATCTTTTTCAAAAAATTATCAACTGGGCAACATTTTTGTAAGTATATGGTGTCTTTTAGTAATTTTTCTAGTGGTAAGTTATTCCAATCTATTCTCTGCAAAAAAATATCCATTTCAAAGTGAAATGTATTGAAGGTAGCATCCATACGGTTCTTGTGGAAAATTTCTAATATTTGTTTCTCATGGTAGAGGATGATGTTTGCAGAAAAATAAATTGTAAAAGAAGGATGTGTCGACAATACACAATCAAAAAATCGACAAATTTGATCAAAATCTTCAAAGGGTCGCTTAAAAAATGTAAGTAACCATGGTAAGCAAAAAAGAAGTTGTTCACCTGGTAATTGTGAAATTTCTGAGCTTTTATGAGATGCCCCTCGACTTAAACGAGTTTTCTTATGGTAAAATGATCGTTGGTTATCTGCAATATTATTAAGCAGACTGTCAAGTGAAGGAGAGCGGACTTCTATTATAAAACAAATAAGAGAAAGAGCTGGTATGATAGCTGCTTGTAGGGGTAGACCCAGGTAATCTGCCATAAACTTTAACGAAAATCTCTCACACAAAGAAAATGCTAGCAATTCAGCCTTCTGGTTTTTAATTTTTTCTATTTGATCATTTAATTTGGAGATTTTTCTTGGTGATTTTTTTTCTTTGTCACTAATGGGTTTTCCTTTGTTAATGTGCGAGTGATTGTTGTTTTCCTTGCTAGGCATTTTAGATATATTCCTAATGTTAGGTTCAAAGGGATGTGTAGCCTTGACTAGTGTCAAGAAAACTGAACAAACATCATGAAATCCTTGTATATACGAAAATATTTTTTCATGTCGAAATAGTATAGCTTTGATGACACGGCTTAGAGTGGGTTCATACTCAAAATAATGATCCTCTTTCAAATTGGGTGAGGTTTCTCTAACATTAATACGGTTGACGTCCCGGTCGACTTGTTTTGAATCATTGCTATTTAACAATTCACCTTCTTTTAGATACTGATAATATACATTTTCATGATAGAGTTCAGCTGTGAGGAAAAAATATCCATCTGTGAGGTGATCCACGTTGATTGGAAATGACTGTTTGAAATCTGTGTTGTTGTATTGATTTCTTATGTAATTTGGAATTTTGTTGCGTATTCCATCAGATTTATTGAGGCTTGATATAAGGCTCATAAATGCTAATGTTTCAATAGGGGATACGTCGTAATGACGTGTCTCTTCAGAATTGTAATTATACCCTTTTGTAATGTAAGAACATTTACGTGTTATGCCTTGTCCAGTTACAGTGTCTTTTTCGGATAAATCCTTCCTTAGATTTGATGGATTGTAAGCATCTAGGTTGATTTGGTCTTCATCTACTAAAACTTGAGTGTTTTCGAATTTTTCCAAATCTCCAAATACTACTGGCCCATCACTCTGTGATTTTAGATCTTCAGCCCACCTTGTTGATGTTTCATCAAGCTCATTACTCTGTGCTTCTGAATAAGGGGTGGAGCTTTCGTTAACGGACTCCTTGGTCAAGGAGGTGCTGCCTGTTTCTTGTTCATTCGTGCTATCATTAGGTTTTTCATTAAAATTGGAAGAACTCTGGTTATTTTGATTGTTGAACGGGATAGAAAATTTTTTAGGATTTGATGCTTTTGATTTTTCATTGCTATTTATAAAACATTCTTTATCATTCTCGGGGCTTCTCATTGAAATATTAAGCCATTCTGGTGGGAGATCTAACCCTAACAATACACACCATGCTGATAATCGTAGAAACGGGTTTACGAAACCACCTTCTTTTAGTGCGAATTGTTGAAGTGTTGGAATAACGGTTTCTACAGGTTGTGGTTGCTTCCAAATGGATTCTAGAAAGTTGTAGAGTTCTTGTTCGTGTTCAATCAATGGAATTTCCATCATCTGAAAACAAAATATTTGGGTATCATCAGATTCGATAATAGGAATGAATTTTTTCATAATAAAATTAACAAATAAACCTCTATTGACTAGGTTGTCCTAATACAATAGTCACGAAATATGAGCTCGAAAATCACTGAGATTCACAAATTCAGCAAAGCTTAGATATCGTGTTGGCTTGTTCAAATAGTCACGCTATAATATATTTAATTTACACAAATCCGATATATCCCATCATGTTTAATTTTTTAAATAAGTTAGGTGCAAATTCAGTTGCTCCTAGAATCTGGCCTTAAACCCAAGAGATCAGAGAAAAATTCATACAGATTCTAGCTAGTAAGACTAGTGATACAAGTCATACACAAATTTAGCAGATCTACGTTTAATTTCACTTTCTACAAATCTCCCTAATCATCTTTAAGTTATACGCTACAGGTCCCAAGCCTAAAGAAAAATTTTAGCTAAAACAATGTAGAAAATAGTTGAGAATCTGAGTATCTTCAGGAAACAAAAACATTAAAAACTCTACTAAATGTATATTTCGCTCAATAGGCAATATATAATCTTTTCGGACTTATGTATATGCCATCAGACAGTGTATGGTTTTTACTCAATAGTGGATAAGTTAACCTCCCAGCGTCTATTAATAAGAAAGTCTACAGGGGAATAGATTGCCGCTGATCAGGTAAGGGTGTGTAGTAGTCATAAGTTATAAAGTAGTTTGTGCCTGTGTGGTAGATCCAGAGGTAAAATGAGCTAAGCGGGCGCCAGTGGATGAATAGCTTTAAAGTAGTGTGTAAAACGACCGAAGAAAATCATAAAAGAATGGAGAGAAACAAATGTATTTCGTTGTTTAGACGTGTGTTAGAAGTGATTAATCATATGGTTATATGTGTGTATTTCTATGTGTGCAAGAATATTTCATAGATGTTTGTGTTCAGTCATAATTGAATGTAGATTGTTTATCTCTGAAGCCTTAAAGGTTTCGACACTTGTTTATAACTAGTTGAGATAAGTAATATAGTCAGATTGATTGAATCTTTTATATTAAAAGTGGATTGTGTGAAAAGTGTATAATCATACCCTAGTATACGTGTCTTGAATGGGACGCTCTAAACATCAGTAATATTGAATAATTGACTACGTGTGCTATAAAAATCTGAGGATCATAAACCAGTTGTTTGTGCGTCTATTGTGATGGGTATAGCTGTGTGTGTATATATACAGCTTGTGTTATTTGTTAACTATATAGCTACGTTTGTTTGTGAGCAAAAAGTACGTGAAGTGGGTGGTTTTAATAGATGTGGGTTTGTGCGGGTTAGTTGTGTGTGATTGTGTTTACTTGGAATCTATGCAAATGATATGATGGGTGTTTTGTGTGCTATAGTTTTATATGATTTGAGCTTGTTCGTGCCATGCGTGACAAACTCTATGCAATTCGTGTGAAAATTTATATCATTTATAATCTCCCAAATGATCGTATAGATAGAGAAATCTTTATGTATGCTTGTAAATCATGCATGTATTTTGGCCTATATGATGTGTGCGTGCGCTGTTTTGTTGGTTTTTGAAACGCTTATGTTAAATCTTTTTGGGTATCAAAAAGATAATTTATAAACAAACTTTAAGCTTAACTACCATATATCCATTTTTTCCAAATAATTTTAATTACACACACAAATGGTAAACCTCAATATTACGTTACTCTTGCACATTAGAATGCATATGTGATAATAATAAAAATTGAAATGCTTGAAGAGATTTGCTTAGTGCATATACATAATATTAAAGAATACAGAATTACAAGTGTCTAGATAATAAATAGTACACACATCCTTAAGATAATTCGAGTTTTTCAACAATAATTAGCATTTACAAAATAGGTGTGTGTGAAAATAAATCAAGTTATGTTTGATCAAATATTTATATTTTTTTTTATTATGAAACTTAGCTCCACACAAGTTTTATTTGAAGCTTATATAAGTTTTTACATAAAATGTCACTTTTGAGAGCTTAATAAATTTTTTATTTTCTCAATTTATTTTTAATGCACGCCTAGATTTATTTATATATTTATGTATATGTATGTACCTGTGTGTGTGTGTGTATTTATGTGTTTGTGTGTGTGTTAAAATGTGAAATTAAGACATATATATATATATGCATAAATCATAAATATGTACTAGGATTTTAAAATAAAACATCATATATATTCATGTTCACTCGGAATTCAATTTAAAATGGTCTTTGTTTCTGTGTGTGTATGTGTGTAAGAGAACATCAAAATAGTATTGTATAAATATATATAAACATGTATATCCAGGTGTGTAAAAATTTGTAAAATACTTGAAAACTTCAATATATATATATTAAAATAAATATGTTTTTTCATAATATTTTTGGTATGCGTATAGGGATGTGCGTTTAAAAATGAAGTTTGTTTAGATGTAATGTAAAGTATATATTTTTATTTAAGTGTGTGTGCAAATTCAGTTAATATATTAGGGTTCATAATGAGGATCTAATTGATTAAACATTCTAAACAAACATGCACTTTTATAATTCCATATAAATGGTTTCTAGTTAAAATTTTTGCTTTTTACACTGTAATTGAAATTAAACAGACTTTTGAATTCCCTACATAAATTCGATGTTTACACACACAATTTTATAACAAAAAGCAATACATAATATTTTTACTTATCAGAAGATCCTTAAAAATCGTGATTTTAATCTAATTTTTAAAGTGTATGAAGTTTATACTAGACAAAAGTGAACTCCAATAAATAACGATTTAAATGATCATATTTATATTTGATCACCCACACACATTTTATGCAAAATTTCTATCCTTAGACTAATTACAGTCACATATGAATAAAAAAGTGGCTTTTTTATGAAGTTTTTTGAATGCACACAAATGCTGAAATTTGCTTTAAAAAACTAACATAAATGATAGATATTATTTTCAATCTGTATATGATTTAAACTTATTTTAATATATATACACGTGTGTAGCTGAGATTAATATTACACAGAACATAACAACTATACAATCTTATGAATACGATAAATCTGTATAAAAATAAATAAATATATTTATATAAATATCTATGTAAGCATAAAATATGAAAAAGTATATGGTTACTTGGTACCCAAACCAATATCCACATATACATATATATATATAAATAGATATACATAATCAAGAAACAACAATTACTAATGTTGTAAACAAAAATTGGATAAATATATAAATACAAAAAATTCTCACTTAATGAAAATATAGATTGAAGCAAAATCAATATGTTCAAATTTATAAATTTATGAAATTATAGATCAGAAGCATCCAAAGTTTTGATAATTACAAGCAATTTAGTCTGTATTTCTATCTAATTTCAAATTCATTTACTTGATCTTTGAATATTGAGTATATTTTCAATAAAGTTTTACAATACCTACCCTTACCTATATATACACATACATACACAAGCATAAATATATATATTTATATATGTGTATACATGGGCAAAAACCTACATAAAGTACTCACACATGCCTATGTAATAAATTCACATACACCTATATATGCTCATATATATGTATATGTTTATGTATATGTATATGTATATGTATATGTATATATTATACACGCATAAATTCATTCTTATAATCCATTACTCAAGATCACAATTGACTAAATAAAACTCAATCAAATCAATCGAGTTTGATTAGATATATAGCTTCTTCAAATTCATAAAATAATAGCAAATTTAGTTAGGATTAAACACACATTTTTAAAAATAAAATTCACATTGATCAAAATATTTCATTTTATCATCTAATCTACACATTAAGATTAAAAGTAAATCCCCAAACTGTATATTTAATCTTACTCATAACATTAATTAGTATTACACTCACAAATACTCTCACTCAAGTAAAACAAATCCTCAAACCATATACCTCAGCTAAGCATAAATTCAATAAAAATTACACTTAAAGTTACATATTCAAACTAAACATAAAGTTAATAGATATCATTCAAATGTACACATATAATCCATCAAAGTCTACAGGAAATTCCCCATGTAATTAGCTAAAAGCTTATTTAAATTTAAACACACAGGCACTAATACCTATACCCAAAATCTCACCCAATCTTATCCAAAATAAAACTTAAATTTAGTACTCAATCACACACGTAATCCATCCAAATCTCGCTCAATTTACACACAATCTCAAAATAAAATAGTGAAAAACTGTCAATTGCGATCGATTTACACTATTTGATTTAATCAAAAATTTACCTACTTTCACACTATATAAATATTTTTATATATTTTTAATTATATAATTTGGCTAAGCTTAGACCTATAAAACTTAACTTTCGAATTCGAGCTGAAACTTTGGCCCATTAGAATTATTTCATACACAATTAATTATATAATTCAAACAAACCTTAATTATTTACACACACATAAACATTTCTGGGTATTTTATAATCACCAGCCTATACTCAATTTGGTCATTTCGAATATAAGGTTAGCTAGAAAAAGTTTAGCTAGAAAAAGTTCACATGTATAAGAATATGTGCTTAAACTGATACCTAGCTCACCACATGTTATTGGCATATGGTTATGCATATGTATATATGTAGGTGTATACATAATAGGATATCAGATATATACACACTCATACACACACAAACATATATATATATATATATATATATATAAACATACAGATATATTCACACTAGCAAACATGCATACTCGTGTCCACAAACACACTTACACACTCAGACGCTCGCACATTTTCATACTCACACACACATAGGCACATGTAAAAAACGAGTAAACGAACACATACACACAGAGATAAATATGCATTATACACAAACATTAACACGTACCCTCGTTTCTGTTGCATACACACACACACACATGAAGATTATATACACACATATACATAAACTTGTCTATTATGAACACTTGCACATATGCTTATGTATATAGATATAAACACACTTGTGCACATATAAAAAATTTAATCAACTGTATAGCCGTTTAATAACTACACGCACAATTTATTACGTGTAAGATAATAATTAGTAAATTTGAAACTTTAAATTTAAGCATTCTACACACATCTTAAAAAAATAGTAAAAACTTACTATTCAATCTCTATTTATTAAAACATGCACCCTCTACATACACACACAGAGACGCACACAAAAATAGTCATATATACACACAGAATATGCACCTACACACACACACAATATAAAAAGAAAAAAAAAAGCAGTCTACCTGTACACCTAGCCAACCCCCCACCTAGTCAAATTTCTAACACGTGTCCTTTCATTAATTTATAGCTATACACATTTAACATACTTAATGTTATTACACACACAAACGCACCTCATACACAAATTTACCTAGATACCTACCCACACACTCATATCCCCACTCACTTGCACCCTCACACACTCAGATCCCCTGACACCCACACACTCACACACCCAAACGCGCAAATACTTGTATACCCAAGCACTTAAACACACCACATCCACACACTAACACACCCATACACTCAAACACCACACACCCACACACTAACACACCCACACACCACGCACCCACACACTAACACACCCACACACCACGCACCCACACACTAACACACCCACACATACACCCTCACACAACACACACACACGTACACCCACACACTAACACACCCACACATACACCCACACACTAACACACCCACACATACACCCACACACTAAAACACCCACACATACACCCTCACACAACACACACACACATACACCCACACATCACACAAAATTTTGTAATACCCACACAATTCACCCTATACACATTTCTTATATATAGAGCACAGCTAGTTTTAGTGTTGTGTAGGTGTGTGTGAGTGAGTATGTGTGTTTGTGTGTGTCAGTGGTGTAAAGAACTCTTAGTTGTATGTGTGTATATGTGGGTAGGTGTACTTGGGTGTATTCAATTTCTTTGAGAATATATACATGTGTATACACACACTTTGTGTATAAAAGTATAGACATAAGTTTGATCTAAAAATCGAGTATTTGTGTGTGTGTGTTATTTATATTACACATAAATATATATGTAATAGTTAGCGGTGTGTGTATAAATAACTTTATGTGTAACACGTGTATATACACACATCTGTGAGTACACCAAAAACATTCCTATTTATTAAATATATATATATGCACTAAACTTTATTTATAAACATATTTATACATATATAATATTTTTTTAAGTCCCACATGTGTGTATTCTATTTATATATATAATTAAAACTAATATAATCTATACAAACAAGTATTATGACTACACACACCCTAGTATGACACTTTTCATACCTTAACCCTCACTTACACATATCTAAGCACTACTTACTAATTTCATTCCCTCAAATATATTCACACCCACACACATCCACCCACACACATCCACCCACACACATCCACCCACACACATCCACCCACACACATACACATACCCCCACACACATACCCCTCCACACACATTTAAGTACACTTACTACACCCTACTAACCACCTTCTACACACATACCCTCCCATACACACTCGCTCTATACACACACCCCAACCCATAAACCTAAACTTTATACATACATACACAAAACACCCACCTCTACACATAAAAACACCTACCCTTACACACACATACACACACACACACACATCTTATTAGGAGTGTTGGGTTAATAAATTCTTCTTTTTTTTTTTTAATTAAAATTTTGTTTTTATTAAATAAAAATTTATATTTATATAATTTTTATATTTCAACTTCCTCTTACTTTATTTATATTCTACAAATTTTGTTACTTTATTATCAAAAGTATAGATCCTATTTCCCTACATTTTTAATAAAACTTTTTTTTATTTTATCAAATTTTCTTTAATTTTACAGAAAATCTTCCACTACAACAATTTCACACATTTGCCTCCAAATTTTATCAAAGAAATTGTCCCAATTTACACATTCTTCATTTTCTCAAAATTAGTTAAAAAAATTAAATTTCTATAAACTTTTTCTTCTACACACACACACACCTTTCTTATCTGCTCCCCAAACATCTAATATTTTCTATTTGCAACTTATTGAGAAATTACACACACTTTGTTCACTTAAACACACATTTTACATTTTATTTCAACAAACTATATATATATACATATATACACACACACATATACATCTACTCTTGTGTGAACAACTCTAGAAAAAAACTTTGCTAGATTGGTAATCTCAAACAAGCAAGACCTACACATTTATAATACATACACACAAATCCAATACACACACAACATATATACCTCTTGATTACTTTCAACGCTTTATATATTTTATTCAACTATTGACATACACACATACACTTTATATAAACCTACACACTTTATACCTACACACTTTATACCTGCACACTTTATACCTGCACACTTTATATATACAATAGAGTATATATATCTCTATATTCATCACTGTGTATGATACATAGACTATTTGAGTGTAAATTTATGTATAACTTGAATTATTAAAAATGTATAAGGCTTGTTATACTCCGTCTAGTAGTTATTCATCATCTTCCTATTATTATAAGGACGCTACAACTTTTCATAAATTCAATAAAATGGTTATTATTATTAATAAAAAACCGATGTTTATCGTTAACCATTACTAAGCTTCACACACACACACATCTCTACACACGCGTACACACAAATTGCAAAGCAATACAACAAAGAATTACTTATAATATCAAATAGTTTGATTTCGATCGTAGACACAGGTGTAAATAATATATACACATACAGACAAACAAAACTACTATAAGACAACACACCTACTACAGGTATACATATAAACGCACACACATACAAAGCAAACGTACACTCAAACAAGAAATCGATTACACACTACACATCTACCTATAAAAACTGGTTATAAGCTCTTATGTGCTTACATATTTAATTTATTATAGTTTATATACACGCTTAAACTCTACAGACACAATCGGTATCCTAATGGCTAATTCAAAGTGTGCGTCGAGCTTTTACACTAATTCATTTGCTTACACACTTCTTCTTCAACTTACTGCTAATCTTATGTATATTGTTGTTCGCTGGCCTAAACTTGTTCTTCGTGTTTGAGATGTACACACACACACAAATTAAACAATTTGAACAATTCTACACATTTGATGATTGAATACAGGATTAAAATTTTGGCATAAACACACACACACACACTTATATTTATATTTATTATAGATAAAAATCTAATATATATCACACATACACAGTCACGTTATTACATTGTGTCAATTTTGAACGCATAGTTACACACACCATAATAATTTTAATATAAATTAGATTTATTATAATTTTATTACACATCTTGTGGATTTAGATTATAATCTTTTGTGCCAACATACAATTATATACATTTATTTTATATACACACACACTTTCTACTTTAAATTTTATATTTAAGTACACATCTAAGGATATTATGATATATAACAATCTGTGAAATTATATTGTACACACACATATACACATACACTTGAGACATAAACGTATACCCACACTGTTGTTTCAAAACTTGTAAAACACATTTTTCAAGAGCCCTGTTTACTACACACATACTTTACCCGTTTTACACCTAGGATATAAATATCTCTAATATACAATAACTTGAAATATAATATCCACACACACACACACACACACACAAACACAAACACAAACACAAAACACAAAACACAAAACACAAACAATCACATTTGTACACACATTTGTATACACACACATTTGTATACACACACATTTGTATACACACACATTTGTATACACACACATTTGTATATACACACATTTGTATACACACACATTTGTATACACACACATTTGTATACACACATTATTCACAATGTATCGAAAAAATCATCTTTCAAGGAGATATCCAATTAATACACACACTTCTGATGATGACTTAGCTCTTTCTTATTATGAGCGTGAACTTCTTGCATACCAAAATAGCACTGGAAAATGGGTAAATAAAGCACACACACTTCAAAACAGATTATATATATACAATTATATATATGTACAAATGTACACACATATCTCTACATATTCATATAATTATGTGTGTAGATTCACACACACACATACATACACACACATACACATATACATACACACACATACACATATACATACACACACATACACATATACATACATACACATACACATATACATACATACACATACACACACATACACATATACATACACACACATACACACATATACACACATACATACACACACATATACACACATACACACATACATACACACACATATACACACATACATACACACACATACACACATACATACACACATACATACACACATACATACACACATATATACACACATATATACACACATATATACACACATACATACACACATACATACACACACATATACACACATACATACACACATACATACACACATATATACACACATATATACACACATACATACACACATACATACACACATACATACACATATACATACACACATACATACACACACACACACGTATACATACACACACATACATTTATATAAATGTGTGTGTGTAGATTGATTCAACTGCACAAGAAGTTGCAGCAGGCCAATTTTTATTAGGCTGGCGTGCCCCTGTGGCTAGCCTTTGGAAATATGAGGGGGGTCGATGTGTAATGTCACCCCATTTTGAACCAAATGATAAAATGAAATTTAGAGGGTCAAATGATCGTACTAATATCTCTGAATGTATGTTATTTTACACATTTATACACACACATGTGTGCACATTTATATATACACGTTTTTTTGTTTTTTTTTTTGACATATTTATATATACACAAACATATTTACACATATTTACACATTTATATATAAGCACACATATTTACACATTTATATATAAGCACACATATTTACACATATATATATACACAGACACATTTACACATATATATATACACAGACACATTTACATATACACACACAGACACATTTACATATACACACACAGACACATTTACATATACACACACAGACACATTTACATATACACACAGACACATCTACATATATATACACACATACATATATATACACACATACATATATATACACACATACATATATATACACATACGCATATATATATATATACACACACATATGTATATACATACACATATACATACACACACACATATATATACACACATACATATATATACACACATACATATATATACACACATACATATATATACACACATACATATATATACACACACACATATACATACACACAAATACACACATACACATACACACATACACACAAATACACACATACACACACATACATACACACAAATACACACAAATACACACACATACACACATACACACATACACACACATACACATATATACACATATATACACATACATATATATATATTCAAACATTTATATGTATAGACCACCAAGATGAAGATGAGTGGTTAGAACGTAATAAGTGTACAACACACAATTTATCAAGGGGTTCATCCTATTCAACAAATTTTACACACACAGATGATTCATATGAGTATGAAAAAGGTGTGTGTAACGTTGTTTCCCCTACAAACAGCCCAACATTAACAGCTACCTCTTCAGAGGCTACACACATTTCAGATGATGAAAATGATCAAGTTGTTTCATGTAGACATTATTATAAATTTACAGATGAAAATATTGGTAAATATATTGATTGTTGTGAGTTAGATATATACCTTAGAAATCGTTCTACACACACACTCTTTTCCCCCTTTAATAAGGATGGTTTCAACTATTCTACTGAAAGACCTTACTATGATTTTTATCTCAGCTAAATGTGATGATACACATTTACACACAACACTTTTAAAATTGATAATTTGTGTATATACACATTTATATACACACATCTTATAATGACATACACATGTGATTATATATAAACAAAATATGTGAATATATATACACATCACAAAGATAAAAACAAGTATTAATCTATATTAAATTATTGGCCTATCAATCTTATCAACATACATGCACACACAACCTATAACAACATATTTAACAGATAATATAATAATAACAATAATAATATGTTTATACTATATATATATAAACACTGTATATACACCTGTGTGTGCAAATCAATTGTATACACACTATATGTGTGTTGATGTGTAACACTACCCTTGGATAACATCATTTTTGGTTTAATACCAAAATAATATTGTGAATAAAGATTTAATACACACACATATATACACACACATATATACACACACATATATACACATAACTATACACATAACTATACACATAACTATACACATAACTATACACATAACTATACACAGAACTATACACATAACTATACACAGAACTATATAGACACATGAAACTATATATACACATGAAACTATATAGACATATAACAATCTACACACACATATAACAATCTACACACACATATAACAATCTACACACATATATAACAATTTACACACACATATAACAATCTACACACATATATAACAATTTACACACACATATAACAATCTACATATTAATATAGATTTAATAAAATTAATTATATTTTTGAACACAGTCTACTTGAAAATGGATAGTATCTATTCGTATATATATATACTATACAGACATTCCACACACACACATATACTACACACACACATATATATATATTGAATAGAATGAATTTAAATAATACAACTTAGTTTGAAATAATACCTAATCTAAATCTCCCTATAATAAATATCTTTTTTTTTATTTTTATTATATATTATTGTATATTTCATAATTGAATATATAAACAATTACATACACATACACACACACAAAATACACATAATACACACACATACACATTTCAATATATATCTATATATATAATTTTTTACCCTTTTTAATTGAATAAGTAGTGATAGAGGGAGAAGTATGAAACTCCCCTATGTGGATATTTAACTGGATATATATATCAATCTACATTTTTGTTTTACATTCACACACACACATATTTATATGTTAAATCATTATATAAATATATATAAGTTACTATTTGAAAATTTGCATATTAGGCAGAATATATTCACACATTATATACACACATTCAAAATCTGCACATACAATCAAAATCTTACAATATACCCTAGTATTATTATGTATATAAACACATTATATACACACAAAATTTACCCTGGTATTATACACACACACAGATTTTAACCCTATCTTATTGTTATGATTGTACACATTTCGCATACACACATACACATCTTGTAATTTTTAACAAAATCGTGGGCCCTCTAATAACTTATCATCACATTTAGTATGGTTACACACACACACACACATTTATTGAGATCATCTACACACTTACTCGTAATCGTCTAGCTTCCTAAACCCATATATATATATATATATATATATATATACCTACAACGACAATTAATACACATTATCACTCATCTTATCACTCCAAAAACAAATCATACACACACACACACACTTGTTTATATAAACATAATTAATACACACAGCACATCCATATATACTACTAACCCCTTCCTCCCCCCCACACACACAAATTACACATGAACAAATCACACACATCACATAACAAATCACACACATCACATACACACACACACACACACACACACATACACATACACACATACACACATACACACA
>JADHZB010000853.1:6430-22530 GCA_015657535.1 Nephromyces sp. MM_2019
ATTAAAAAAAATTACAAAATTTATTTAAATTTTCTTTCACTATGTTTTCACACACATCCAAACAAATTAATTTTTAAATAAAACAATAAAAATTCAAAATCTAATAACAAACCATTTAAACTATTAAAAGAGTTCAAAAATTTATTGTTTTATTTCTCCTTTCTTTTTACTAATCATTTTATTCGTAATTTTATTCGTAATTTTATTCTTAATTTTATTCTTAATTTTATCAGTAATTTTACTAACTTTCTTTTCCTGAATAGTTGAGATAGGTCTAAATAGACAACTCTTTAATTTGTGTTTGAGATATATCTGAAATTTTAATATACATATATATATATATATAATTTATATGTGTTTGTGTGTGTGTTTTTCGGGAGTGTAGGTGTAAATATGTGAAGATATTGGAGAGGAGGGTGTATTTATATATATGTGTAAGCTTTTACATATATAGTAATTACATGTATATTGTCAATATAAATATATTTATATATGACTATGTATATAATAAATAGCATTAGTGAAGTGATTATATTTATATGTGTTGAAATTACTTTATATGGATAAATTTAGAGATTTTGATAACCAAAAATAATAGCAATGTGTACTATAATTTATATAGTGTGTATAATAATGGACTTATATTGTGTGAATAATCATTAAATTATTTAAAGAATATATACCTTTGCATTAAGCCTTCTTGTTTGTGTATTGTAAACATGGGCATGACGACCTAATCCAACAGATAAGAGCCATTTTCCATCATTACTACAGGATAATTCTAAAAAATTTCAAATATAAATAGTGATAACAATATCAATAATATGTGTATGTGTGTAAATGAATAATAGTGATAATAATATCAATAATATGTGTGTATGTGTTTAAGAGTAAATGATGATGATAAGAATACCAATAAAAAGAGTGTGTGTGTGTGTGTAAGAGTAAATAATAATGATAAGAATACAATAAGATATTGATGTGTGTAGATATAAGATTAACTCACCAGTTGTACTACCCATTTGTCCTTTAAAATTACCATTACGAGATAATTTGAAGTTTTCTGGCCCTGATGTGTCTCCAGGTGAGTCTAACTTTGATAAATTCATCTTGTAGATCATACCATAAGTGTCAGATATATAAAGTGGCCAATCAGATGTAGGTGAAGTATTCTTTTTAGCTAAGATATCTTGTTTTCTACTAAGCTTATCCTGCTCAACCAATTCATTTTCATTTAATAAATCTTTACATATTTTGGTGTATGTACACATCGATGTTATTGGACGATTGTCTTGTGTAACTTCAATTTCATTGACAGGGCGTCTCTGAACTCTCAGATCATAGATACGAACCTTACCCATTTTTGAAGCTGCGGCAAAGACATTTATATTAATTTTTGGTAGCCATTGTATAGCTGTAACATTTACGGGTTGTCGGAGGTCAAGCTCACTACGTGTTGTATTCTTTGCTCCCCATATGATATCTTCACTGAGGCAATCAAATATCTTAACATCATTTTCTACACCACCAAAGGCTACAAAGTTTGGTAGCCATGGATGGATACTAGCACAGCTGACTGGACCTGGGAGTTTATAACAACCCTTAGAGAATGATTCAAGGTTTAAATAATTTTGTGTGTAGGTCTTGCGCCGTACTCTACGGTCCCGCGTGTTGAAGATGGGTTTGTAGTTGAATGATTCATAGCCAGAAAGAGGGCAATCCTCTTTCCAAGGGGTAATGCATGCATGACCGTCTTCCGCAATACAAAAAAGGCTATCTTTCAATTGTGTGTATGATGAATCATTAAATTGTGGGTCATTTAATGATGCGGAAGTTGGATAATGTAAACTTAAAATCTTTAAGAGATCTTGCCCGGTGGATGAACCAACCAATTGTGTAGACTGTGCATAAAATGTGTTGATGATATCTTGTCTTGGGTTTAGGTAGGAGATGTAAACTATAGGTGAAGGTAGACGGAGTTCTTTGTTGGTAAGCTCAATCGTTGGCTTGAGTGTATATGCTTGGACTATCCCATCTTTACGGCCGATTGATAATTCCGAATAAAGGTCACTAGGGAAATAGAAATAAAATGTATATATTGTGTTTTATTATTGACTTTGTATGTAAACATTTGTAACAGGTACTATAATTTGAAATATATCTAGACTTACTTTGCAGGGCCTGACCAGCTCATACAGGCAACTGACTTGTTTACTCCTGCCTCTGTTTCGGACCTCTGAATCTTCTTTGAGGAGAAATCAGCCAAGTGTATATTGCCAAAAGCATCTCCCGCAACGATTTGCATCCTTAAAATGAGGGAATGTATATAGGAGTGTAGGAATACGACTTTTTAAGTGTGTGTGTGGGAACGTATGTAGGTAGGCCTGTAATTAGCTATATGTTAGCTGTGTAGGAGGAAGTGTAAGTAAGTGTTTAGGTAGGGGTGTAGGTAGGTGTTTATGTAGGAGAGTGTGTGGGAGTGTGAGTCGGCCTTTAAGTAAGTGTGCGTATAGGAATAAGTTTATGGGTGTTTGAAGCCTAATTGATAGGTATTTGTGAAGGCATGTGTGTAAGCGTCGGTTTAGGCGTTTGTGTAGGTCTTTGTTTAGTCTTAATGGTTTGTGTTTGTGTGGGAGTTTGTGTAGGAGTGTGTAAAGCAAGGAATCCTTGTGTATAATGTGAGATAATCAAGGTATAAAACTACCTCAAAAGAATATATATATATATATATATATATATTCACGGTGTGAATACAGCAGTCAAGTTATGTATATATAAATATATATATATATATATGAATTGATTTTAATGAGTATATTTTATTATATATACATATATAGAGAATGTTGTATGAAGAAATTTAGTATGATGTGTGCGAGTAAAAAAAAAATCAACACCTTGCCACATCTTGATGTATTTATTAGTAATTGGATGAATTTTATATACTCAACTACATTTTTAATCTAGTTGATTATTTTCATAATAAGCAAGTCTACACACATTTATATGTACAGCTATTACACAATTGGTTGTTAACAAAACTTATGTAACAAGCACTTATTAAGCATATTCATTTTCATAGCAAATAGGTAGTTCAATAATGAATATTATAAATATATAATCTTTTAAACTAAAGGGTGCTTTTAAACAATTGTTTCATTCATTTTTTTTCTTTACATATCTAAAATTTATCATTATTATTATTCTTTGAAGAATTGAAAACTCAATATATCTCACACCTGAAATGAATATTCAATCTAACAATATTATGTTTTATATTTTCTTGAAATAGACTTTTTTTAATTTCATTTTTGATATTGTTTTTCCAGGTTTTATCTGTTATATAATTCAGTGTCTAGTCAGTGTATAATAATTTTAACAATTTTTAAAATGCGTAACTGTTCAAAAAATGCTATATATAATCATTTTTTAGGTAGTTTAAGATAATTTATTGTAGAATAAATAATATTGGGATACTGCTTGCTCCATTGAAAATGATAATATTCCATTTTTAAAATAGAATTGTTCGCCGAAATAAGTATAATTTGCTTATCAATTACATTACACGCTCTTGTTGTAGGCTTTATTAATCATATATCTTTTTAGGTTTTACATCAGGTGCTTCATTCTCAGGACGTCCAGTGAGAAATTCAGTCATCAATCGAACCTACATTAAATAAATTAATATCTAAATAACTTAGTAGGCTATTAGAAATAACTTAAAAATAACCTTGCGTTTCCCAGAATCTATGGATTTGAGTGCTGCTTCGGCTCTCCTTAAATCTTCCTAGATAATAACAATTAAATTTCTAGTAAATCACAAAACTTTCATGTTGATTAAAACCTTACATTATCCATTCTTTCATTGTTTTGAATATTATTTGAGATCAATTCTATAATTTTTCAATTTGTGGAAGTTTTTCTAATATAATGATTTATTGTAAGCTGTTTAATTCAGACTAACTGCTAAGTAACTTTAGGTTTGGAATGACCCTCTAAATAAAAAAATCAAATAGGGACTTATAATTAATAAGTACAAGATACTTGTATAATAGACTGGAAAAAGTCTTTTACCTTTTTAATTGGTTTTGGAGATAATCTTCTTTTTCTATCTGTAATGATATTATTCATTTGAAGTGTATATTTAAGGTTTTCATATTTCAATCTATTTGGAGAAAACAAAAAACCAACTTCAAGTTTAAAAATGTATCTTAATTTACATTGATTGGCATATTCAATTATGTGATTATCTCAGGATTAAACTGGTTTTCAATGCTTTAAAATATTCAGTAAAAATTTTTTTCAAAATAACCTTTGTGGTCATTAGAGCTGTTAGAGCTATCGCTAACCGAAGAAGAATTTGTTTGATTAGTTTCTGAAGAAGATGTTGAAGAATAACTTGAATTTGAGTTTGACCTGCTCCGTCTACGATATGTTGATGATGAAGATGTAGAAGAATTTCGCGATATTCCACTTGTCTTTGGGTACCTACTACTTTTGGAGAAATTTTTGTAATCTTTTCTTCCTTTAGGTTGGGATTCAGACCCTTTTTTGGGTCTGTCTCTGTAAGGCATATTGAAGTTCCGAATATAATGAAAGATTGATATACTACATAAATATGGCTATGACTTGGATAATTAGGCTAAGCTATATAAAATTTTTAAGCTTTTAAAATGGTATAGCCAGTTGTGTTTTAAAAAATTTTATTTAAGGGTGCTAAGAGTATAATTTTGTGAAGATTTCTTAAATGGATAGTAATGTAATCTCCAATAAGTTATCAAAAATAAGTTTACTCTAAACCTTATCTATTTATAAAAAGCTATTTTGACAGGCTAACAGTCCATTAATTAAGGTCACTCATAATGTAAAGTGTAAGTATTGCATTATGAATGATATTTCAGGAGAAAAGTCGAGAATGGAGTGTAAATACAGTTTCATTTCAAGGATTGAACTCTGTAAAATCTTGTACATCTAAGATTACTTAGAAATAAAAATTAAAAACCTTTGAGGAAGATTTTAACGATTTAAAGTTTCCCAATTAACAGGCCAATCATAATGAACACTTGTCTATATATTTTCCTTCTAGTAATTATGAAATCTTCAGCAAGTTATAGTTATGATCCCAAGGCTAATCAAATATCAACAGCTAATAAACAGCCTTATTCGGATAATAAAATGACTGGTAAATTTATAAGTAAAACTAAGAAATAAACTATGACAAGTTATTTAGGACAACATCAAAGTGAGCATAACCAAGTTGTCAAGACGACAGATAAAATTGGAAAAAATAGTGTGCCTAATCAGCCTAGCAAATCTAAAATAACAAATGCTTTTGACAATAGGAAACAATTAAAATACAATACAGCACCCAATGCACAACAAGCCCATAACACCATAAATTCAAGTCAAACCAAGTATTTCCTTATTTTTAACTTCTAAAAGAAATATAAATTTAAAAATAATGAGTCCTATACCAGGCAAACGATATGATTTATCTTCCTATTATAATGTCAAAAATAAAAATACCAGTACAAAAGCCTCAGTGCTTTTCTTATCAGCCTTCATCACTTGTAACAAGGTTAAAAATTAATCAATGATAAAAGGGTTTTCTAATTACATAATACAGTGATTGGTATCAAGCACAACCATTAGGCTGGAAGTTTATAAAGGTCTTTAGAAAAAAATATTGAGGTAGAACTTATTTGAACAAGTTTATACATAAAGGAATTAGGGACTATGCGCCTCGTAAAATCAAGTATCAAGCAAATTTGCTAAAAAAAAACAAAGAAATTTCTAAATTACTTTTATTGAAGTTAATGGTCAATCGTCAAAAAAGCACGATAGCCTCATTGCTCCTGCTCTAATCAATTTTGCCTGCAACTCTGCAGAGTACTTGGCTTCAATTAGGCTGGTTAACATATGAATTTGTCAAATTACCAAATATAAATGCTTGAATTAGGATACAAACAGTGTAGCTGGAATTTCTTTCAGAATGAAATATGCTCAAGGTGTTAACTATCTCTTTAATATATGAAACATAGCATAACTTTTAAAATCTAGATCCTGAGAAATTGATTTTACTACTCGACTCACAGCTTGGGTAAAAAATAGATAAATTATTATAGCAGATTTTATATATATGTCAAAAGAATGGCAACTTTAAAATCTGTCTATGGAAATAATGAAGTATCTCTACAGCAACTAATTGTACCTGAAGTAACTTCCCAAGTGCTCCATCGGTTGAAGATCCGAGACTTGGGCAGTTCTGGGTAAAACTGATAACTATCTTGAATTCTAAAGCTAAATTTAGTGTACTAGACTAATCCTAGTACACCTAGATGATAACTTAATCCTTAAGGCCGAGAACCTACCTTTCACTCAAGCTGGAACTTTTGGTTAAGTAGATTTCCTTCATTTTGTAAGCTTTATAACAAATTAATTTATTTTAGGCCCACTGGTCCTACAGGGTGCAGCAACTTTCAGTGATCTAAAATCACAAACAATTTAGCATATACTAGAGACAATAACAAGTGAATCGCAAGATGTAGCTTAAAGTATAGCTATTGAATAAACTAGCTATTTTCACATAAAATAAATACAGAACCTAGTAATGTAAATGGATTTGTGCTGTGCACAGATGAACTAACTGTTAAGACCCCCTTTACTGTTTTACAATCTCAAATAATAATTAAAACAATGATTATCAATAAATTGTCTTAAGGCGGTGTGTAAATTTTTCTAGGCAGTGTGTAAAATTTTCTCTAAGATTATGGTATATTCTAGCTAGCATCTTAACCCAATGTATTTTGAAGTAAAATCTCCTTACTACCCCACATTATAAAACCAGGACGAAAACAAGAGCAAAACAATTTCCCTCTTGGTTTAGCTTGGATTTAAATCATTTATGTTAAAATCAAACACAGTTATTTTAATTTTTAATCTCGATCAAAAAAAATGCTACTAAGCATTTTCTTTTATTTTTCTTATTCTGAATAGCTTTGAATTTATACATCTTCAAAATACATGTATATATATGTATATTTTGATCAAAGTAAAATACTATCTCTAGCTAAGCAAGATGCAAGAAAGATTGAGTAGTAAGCCTCCAGCTCCACTGGAATTGGAGATGATTCCAGGTTAAATTTGAAATCTAGAAAGGGTAGATATCTTGTATATTTAAAAATGTTGCTGAATTTCAATTTTGAAAACATTTTTACTGGTTTTATCTTCCCAAAAGAAGGTTTAAATTTCCAGGAATTGTTATCACAAGTGAATACAGAAGTAAATTATCTCCTGGAGTCAAATACAATAAACCAAAAATTAATCTTTAATCTCAAAAGTAAAAAACATAGATTATTGCTTACAAAACAATAAGATGGAGAATTTATATATAACCTATGGAACTGAAAAATAAGGAAATTAAAGATTGGTTTTTGTTTATCAGAAACTCTTAATCAAATTGGACACCACTCATCTCAAAAATTTGTTTATAAAGGAGCCCTTGGACAATTTTTGAAAAACATTATGGGAGACTTTGGGATTTATTTAACAAAACGACTTTATCAGCTCATAGATTCTGGAGGTTATAGGTTCCACAATTCTTATATTCTATAAAATGTGTAAATTTCCTTTATAAATCATGCTTATTTAAGCTATAACAACACAATTATGAAGTATGTTCGAAATTTTGTAGCAAGATTGAATGTAAGTTTAAGTGTTATTTTTGTAGGCAAAGGTCTTGTCAATTTAGAAGAAATTTTAAAGGTCATTATTGTTATAATTCATGGTAGAAAGATGTTTGTTGTAAGTTTCTTATTTCAAAAGACAAATATCATTATATTTCCCTGATAAAGAATTTTTTTGCATTTCATCTTTATGATTTGGATGGTGATGGTATAATATCCGTAAGCGATTTGTTTAACCATCTTAAACATGGTATGAATCAAGACCTAATAATTAGGAGAGTGAAAATTATTGATTACTTTTTAGGTACATTGATAATGGAACCATTTGTTAATGACTTCTCTTTATTGTTGCGGGTTAGACTTTAAATTTGATCTATTCAAAGATAGTTTAAGCTTTGTAAATTTTAGAGCTTTGACGTTTATTCTTCAAGTACACACATTGATAACTTGGTTGGTGTTTCGTATGAAGAATTCATAAAGGTATATAATATTTTAATCGATGCCTTAAAAAGTTGGAATGAAGATTGCTTGTTATTCAGTATTTCGAGAAACGTTCTGTTATTTCAGAGGCCTTTAAAAATATAGGATTTGATTAAAGATTGAAGTTATACAAAAGTAAAAGTACTAATGAAAAAATGTTTGTTTTATTTTATATATAAATTGTCTTAATTGAAAGTAGTTTTAATTCATAACAAGGTGTATAGAAGAAGATTACAATTAAAATTGATTAGTGTCAACTTATTAGCTGGTCTTTTTGCCAAAAAAGCTTCTCAAGTCTTTTGTATTCTTTGTTTCCACTTTCTTTTTCTTCCTAACCGTTGTATTGATACTATTAAGTATTTTGGAAGCATCAGATTCTCTTACTGAGTTAATCTTAGATCCCTCAAATAAGTTTGAATTTTTTCTTTTTGATTCATATGGATTGTTTTTATGAACTAATTCATTTTCAATAAGCTCAATGTCTTCTACAATTTCATTATTGCTATTTTCTTGAGATGATTGAGTGTGAGTTGATTGGCTTTGGGAAAGAATCAGAAAAGTTTCTTGTTTTTCGGAATTGTTTAAATCTGAATAATTTATTGAGAGTTTTAATACTTGGCTTAAATCATAAAGTATGGAGATGGGTTAAATTTACCTTTCTGTTTAGGTTTACGTTTATTAGAGGAACCAAAAAATGACTCTATACCTCTCCAAAGGCGTTGAGGTTGTGCTCTAGAAGTTCCCTCATAGGATAAATCAAGTTTAAAGCACAAAGCTTCAGATTGATTAGTAGGGACATCGTTCGATTTAGCTTGGTTCAGGATTTTTGGAGTATAAACATTCATGTTATACCATTGACAATCCTCTAATAATTTGGAAGGTTCAACTAAATATCAATTAAAAAATTCAATTATATTGAAAAGATAGTATGAAGATCGATAAAAGTAGGAGCACTATATACCAGGTTGTTTTAAAATCCAGCTTATATTTAGTGGAGAACATACAGCTATGTGGTCACTGTACTTTGGTGGAGTATAAATCATTCCAATGAATGGACCACGTTTAGAGAATTGTGAATGATACGAGTCCATAGAAGCTTCAATTAGGCCAGTACCATCAAAAGGAGCAGGTTTCCAATCTCCAAAAGCTGTAGATAGTCGGCAAGCATAATCTTCCGACTTTGGTTAGAGAGGATAAATGAGTGCATTTTTTGATTATATTTAAGCTTCACTTACTTGAATATCATTGACAGAATCTGAATCTGAAATCATAAGAAATTTGTTGTCACTAAATGACTTAAAAGGCCGAACTGAATTTTCATATAAAATTCTATCCATAAGTATGAAATCAATCCTTACACCCTAAATTTATTACAAATTAAAAAGTTTGAGTGATAGTTTATAAAAAAATTAAGCAAATTTTTATACCTCATTTGTATATCTTCCGTTTGAGTATTGTTCCCAAGCTGTAAAGCGACCAAGCAATTCGGGATGTGCCTCAGCAAATGTGTCTACCATCTGATCTTCCTCAATTATGGATTTCATCCATTTTTGCAAAGAAGGGCAATGATAGGCATTCGAGAATGGTATGAGTGATTTTTGTTCAGAGGTGGTTAAATGAACCTAATATGTAAAATATTATTTATTTTAGATAGTTAAAGGACATAGTCATTCTAAGTACTTACATTAATAGCTTTTAAAGCATCGGATAGGTGCAAAATACTTAGTTGATTTTTGTAACGAGCAACCCATCTACCATCTTCTGTATCAGGCTATAAAATATTAGGTTATAAAGATTCAAGTCTAGGTTAATAAAGTGGTGTTTACTTGATAGCTATATTTGAACCATTCCGTATGGGTTGACGATGAGCTGTTACTAGGTGTAGTAATGGGCTGGAAAAGTTCATATAATCCAGGATCTATATCATCTTTTATTGTCCATTCTTTAAGCGTAAGTCTCAAGCGGGCCTCATCTTCATAGTCACTGCATTAATCAGCATAGTGGCTTAGTAAAATAGGTGTAAGTATAAGGTGCATACACTTACAATGGTTTCCCAACTAGAGCAAGTCCACCACTTGGGTTCTTAATGTGGAAACGATAAGAGTTGTATTTTCTAGCGTAAATATTTTTAGCTACAAAATAAGAATATGTTATTGCTAATTAAAATTATTTCATCTAAGGATGAGCTTTATACCTGTTATTGATTTATCTTTCCCTTGAATCATTTGGATTGTGTGTTTGTTTTCATCTGTTAGACAGTCTTCAATTGTAGGGCCATAAGTCTTGAACTTTTCATAGAGAGTAGTGCCGAGGATTTTAAGTAGCTCAACACGTTGATTATCGTCCATGTAACGATTTTTTTGAGGGTTTTCCCACAGTTTTGTTATGTCCACAAGGCTTTCTAGCCAATAACAGTCTTTATTACGATATGAAGAGTTCAAATCTCCCACTAAGATAACCGGTATGCCATATGTTAGTCTATAAAAAGTAGATTAGTTTGGAGAGGAGTGCATAGTCTGGAGAATTCAGGAGTGTTTATTTACAAAAGTACATTCATATGCTGTTTCCAAAAATTATAAAATTAAAATGTTGAGCTGATTAAAAGTTTTTATCATAGTTATGATTGTTAATTTCTGTTTTACCTAGTGCGAATCATCTTAGCTCGTAATGTGTGTAGGAAACGCATCTTAAAAGGTAGTCTGCTGTAAAGTGTACCACTTGAGGGTACATAAACATTAAAAATTGCAAAGTTCTTGTGATATGTTATAAGGAGTCGGCCCTCATCGTTTAGGTCACTATGGTCTGATAATGTTACAAGATTGACATCAGACTTAAAGAATCCCATAGATACCTTGTTGATGTTTGAACTATAGCAATGCGAATAGTGACTCTTTGGGAAACTATTATTAGTCTTATAAACGGTCGAAAACGGTTCAGAGTCCGCTCTTGAAGTGAGGCCTTGCTTACAGAAAGTTGTAGTGCCACTGTAACCTAACGAAAGTTATCAAACAACAGTATGATTTGAATGTAGTAAGTGATGCTAAAAAAATAGGGGAGACTAATAGTTAATGTCATTTGTTGTAGGCCTAATATGGCTAAGATTTCCAAATGAATGAGGAAGCTTGGTAAGTGTCTAAATGAAAATAAAGTGTGATACTTATTGTTTATGGAGCCATATTTGTACAAGATTTACACCCGTATCAGGCTAAAGATCAATTATATCCCAAATTCCTTAGGTACCCATCATTCCCATTTACTATCTAAAGGTTTTGGTACCCATTATTCCCCTTGATGATGAACAAGTGCTCCAAAAAGAATCCCATCCCGTAGTTGAAGCTCCAACGCTTTTGGGGTTAGTAATAAGCTTCTTTTTGGATACCTTTGCCTCCTAAGCAAGGGGTGAGATGTATGATTTTTATATTTTGGCATCGTAAAAGATATGTCTGAAGACTTTGTTACCTGGATGCATACAATATCTGCATGGTGCAAAGCAAAGTAATTCTCCAAGTTATGGTAGTGTTGTTCTATCAAATTGAGTGTTGTAGACCAACCCGCTACATTCCATGATATTATGTTCAAGTCTAGAGGGCCCTTTTCAGACCATTTATTGTCTAATAATGCCTGGAGATCTTCGATTGGCATTACCCTAACTTAAGTTTATAGTACTTGTAAATAATTATAATGATCCGAGGCATAATGAAAAGAATTTTCTATTTCATTTATAATCACCTAAATTTTAATATTTATCTCTATGTTTGGATTATACCTTTATGCACTTGAGTCAAAAAGTAGGTGTAGAATTTAAGCTTAGTTTCCTGAAGTTTTTGTACAATTTTTAAAAATTTTGATTTTATTTTCAATGAGATATTCAATACTACCTGAGGAATATCTTTTATGTAATACCAATTTTTCTTTCTCATGTATGCCCTCCTTCACAATGGTGTTGAATGCTTTCCAATATACACTATCATACTAGTATAATATCATCTAATATTTCTCTTTTATTTGGCAGAGTGTTTTGCTTCTTAGATGTTTTATGTTTTATAGGGAATTTGAAACTTGTGTAAAATTTAAATGGGTACATTTATTTACAGGATTTTCCAAACTTTAATGAAATAAAGCTTATTTTATATTTATCTCAGTAAATAAATATAAATTATTTGTTAAAGCTCAGTCTATAAATATCAAGTTTTTGACACTAGTAATTCCTTGAAATTATATATTGAAATATAATCTTTAATATAAATAAATAAAACTTTACATGTTGTGACTTTTGCGAAATGTTAAATCTATCTAAAACATATTCAATTATGGATAGTAATGACAAATATAAACACATTAAATGTTTTTATATTTTATATAAGAATCAAACAAAATAAAGTTAAATATATATATCCTCTTATTTGCTAGTTAATTAAATTTTATAAATATGAGCACCGTATTGTTAACTATAAGGCTTCCATATTATGTAATAAAATGTGTTAGATATTTCAACATATTCGAGGTATTCACATTGTTAAGGGTTATGTATGAAGTAGCTTTAATTTGTTAAGTTTACATCAAGCTGAAATATATAAAGTATTAATAGACATTTTCAACTCGTTTTTTAATGTTTCAATCTACACATTTTTCAGCAATTATTTGATACTTGTATATTTATATATATATATATATTTAAAAGCTAATTATATAGGATTAAAACCTTATAATGGTTATACAGGCTTTGTATATATAATAAATTATTGATAATGATTAGAATATTCAAATAGGTAGATAATAAGTATGATTTCTATTTAAACATATTTTTTGGATTACAGTTTGTAAATTCTAATACAAGTATATGAAATAATTTGTGTGTGTAGAAAGTTGTTGAAATTGATCTCTTATCAATCAATTCATGTACAAGATTTCCGATTCATGTTTATATATATATATTATAAATTAAAATGAAAATAAATATTAAAATACGCTTAAAACTTTGACATTATATGAAAATAAATAATATATGTAAATAAAAATGCATACATAAAAATTATGTGTGTATGTGTGTGTATATGTATGCATGTGTGTCTGTGTGTGTGTGTGCGAAAGAGAGAGAGAGTGAATAGGAGAGAGTGTTTAAGAAAGCATATTTGTGTGTAGAAGTGAAATTATGAACATAAATTTGTTTTTGAGAATGTCAATGTGTATAAGGGTATGTTAAGATATGAATATATATGATTTAATATATTCTAAAGTGAGTTTATGCGTGGAATTTTATATAGGTAACCACTATGTGCATATGTATTAGCCTAGTACATAATCTCTAGAAATGTGCAAGTACCCTAAAAAGTGTTGTCTCAATTATGTGTGTGTGTGTGTCTATGTGTGGATATATATATCTATCTATGTATGTGTGTGTATACTTGTGCTTGAGTGTGTGTGTGTGTGTGTGTATGTTTTCATTGGTTAGCAAAAATAGTTTAAAAGCTCAACTTTTCAATAAATATATAAAATGATTTGTAAATTTGAAACTTCTTCTCAAATCAACATTTATTTCAATAACCATCACATTATATCAAATTTTTCATAAAACTCGTTAGTTCAATTCATAATCATCTGTGTGATTAAAACCTAACACTTTATACACTTAATACACATACTATAAAATACTATACACACACTCTAATTCTACATATATACTTCCCCCTACAAACACCCTCTATGAAAACAAAACTTAACGAGGTATGTTATATCTATATATATATCATAAATATGTTTGCTTCAACAACACACATACCTATCTATATGTACATATGTATGTACGTATTTGTGTGTCTGTCAATCTGTATGTGTGTGTATGTGTGTATATGGTGCGTATGTGTGTATACATATATATATATATATATATATATATATATATATGTATACACACATTTTGGTGTGTCTGTACATACATTTGTATATATATATTTGTGTTTTTGTGTTTGCATAGGTGATGATTTACTACTATATATAACTATTAAGTTTTAAGTAAATCTGATTTGTTTTGGTATATATCTCTATGACTCGCTATTCCAACATTTAATCAATATTTAAATAACACACCAAGTTAGTTTTTAGTATAATTATTTGTTAAAAATAAAGGATTGTAAATTGGTTAACATATATCTAAAAAAACAGTATAACTTAAACTATAAGCACAAATATATTACAAAAGCTGCTTATTCATCTACACACACTTTTTGAAATACAAACTAAACGGCAAAGAGCACAAAATAATATAGACATCAATATATACACACATATTTCACCTAATTCATACATTCTAACCGTTTATATACATACATTGTTCTAGACTGAGACATTACATATTATATACACTCATTATCTATTCCTCTTAACTTCTACACAGTTTGTTTTGTTCAGCATTCATAATATATTATTAAGTATATACACATACATTTATATATATATATATATATATATATATATAAATATATATACATAAACACATAATCACAAACATGCATTCACACATATACACACACACATACATATAAACAGACACATACATAGACACACACACATACATATACACACACACATACATATACACACACACATACATATATATATAACTAATAACTGATTGGTGGGGATCATAACATACATTTTTGCACACATATAATGTTCTTCATGCAGTATACAATTAATCTCTATATTTCACACAAAAATATATATATCTTATTAATTTTTTTAAGCTTTAAAATATCTATTATTTTACACACACACTTTCAGTATGGCGTCTCATTTAATACCAAACAACCCCCAAATATTATTAGACCTCTCTACACCTTTTGATGATTCAAAAGTTGAAGTCTTAGACAATGTTATTAGTGCTATGTTTAATCACACATCTGATGAAAATACTGTAAGTGTGTATATACATATTTAATTATTTAATTATGTGTGTGTAAAAAAAAAAATTATTAAATGGTGTGTTATGAGTGTCAGGTTGAAAACAATGTGTAATTCTATAAAGTATATTTATAAAAGCACTTGGATATTTAGCATTATGCGTGTGTTTATGTCTCTATATATATGTGTGTATGTGTTTACTTGTATGTGTATATATATGTGTGTATGTGTTTACTTGTATGTGTATATATATGTGTATATATATGTGTGTATGTGTTTACTTGTATGTATATATATATGTGTGTATGTGTTTACTTGTATGTGTATATATATGTGTCTATGTGTTTACTTGTATGTGTATATGTGTATATATGGGGGGGGGGTATAGGATATAAAACATAGGTACATGTATATATATATATGTGTGTGTATGTAAATTGTATACTTTAAACCCCTAAAATGAGATATACACATTTTTGAAAAAATTATGTTAGATTGCATATGCAAACACATTATTGGAGGATTTTAAGAATTTACCAGAGTCATGGCAATTTGTGACATTAATCCTCTCTGGATCAAAACACCTCAACACAAAATATTTCGCCTTACAAATACTTGAGCATTGTATACAGGTACATACACACACATTTATATATATATATATGTATATACAGTTTTACATATTTTTGATGTATGTCTCTCTTTATTTATATTCTATTCATTCTTTTTGAATAAATATGTGTGTATATACATATATATATACATGTATATATATATATAAAACAAGTATATAGGGGTATAAATGAATTTTAATATATAAAAATGAACTTATAAATAGATCTAGAGTATACAGAATATAATTAAGATAACCTAATAAATATATATATACCATTCCACCCACCCACACCCACACACATCCACACACATCCACCTACAATCCAACCACCCACATCCACACACATCCACCTACAATCCAACCACCCACACCCACACACATCCACACACATCCACACACACCCACACACATCCACACAC